>CM061153.1:32569866-32596236 GCA_030710495.1 Labroides dimidiatus
GTGGAGCAGAAACAGGGGGTGTGGTCTGCACAGGTGTGGGTGTGGTCGAGATGACGGGTGTTTGAGAGGGAGAGGGGGACGGGTAGGAGGGGGGAGAGGAGGCTGAAGACTCCGCCTGCTGACTCACTGAGACAGACACATCGACAGAGGTCGGTTAGAGCACGAATCCAGCTTAGTTTGATTTTCTACGACACGACTGACTCAACTAGATCACCAACGACACCGAAAATAAACAGACCTCTCTGAAACACAACTTCTTTGGCAATGTGGGAAGTTTTCAATCTTCCATCATGAAACCAGAACCTCAGAGACTGACCTGTGGTGGCAGCGGCGGGTGTTTTGCTCTTGTTCTTTCCTTTAGGAGCCGGAGGCAGCAGAGCGACCTCCTCTTGAGGCATCTGAGCAACTTTCTGCAGAAAGATTTTCTCCAGAGCCTGAGCCATCAGGACGATGTCATCTGTGGGCTGGAAACACAAACATCATGTTCTTAAAACGCTCCGGATGATACCAGAGAAAACCGACTGTAAGAGCAACAACACAGCTTCAAAACACACACGTTAGAGACCTTTCAGACCAACTTTATGATCTCAATCCTTGGTTAGGGCTGGGTATCAAAAATTTATGATACCTGTACTGATACCGATATCTTCACTTCCATAACAGTTCCTGAACGATACCTTTTTCAATACCATTTAGGGATGCACCAAAGTTTCGGCCACCAAAATTTTTTTGGCCCAAAAGTGCTTTTGTAGTTTTTGACAGAAAGACTTATCACCGAAACAACATGTTGTGATGACGCAGGCCAAAACTGGCCGCACGCTCTTGCCTGGATAAGGGCCGACGTATTTCAATATATGTTCAAGATATCTGAGAAAGACCCACAGATAGTGATTTATAAAGTGTGTGATGTGCACACGAGAAATGATCCAGGCAGCGATGACTGGAGAACCTGCTTGGAAAGGGAGAGCAGAGTGCAGAAAAAAGGACTCGTGGCTCATAGATCAGACTAAACAGCCTCATGTTATTTATCTTATTCATATGACGGGATGGTTACGTGCTCACATCTCTCCTCTGTCTGCTCTCTGTTTTGCATACGGCAGTTCTGCCCTGACGCATAGGCACACACACACATGCAGGCCCACGATGTGTAGGACAGTCCAGAAAAATGTCACAACCATCACAAGAGATGCAGAAAAAAATTCTGCCGTTTCAAAGCGCTTCCAGGTCATCTCTGTGCAGAACGCATCATTCTTTGAAGCATTAATATTAATTTATATGATGCTTCTAATGAGTGGAATAAACATTTATTTGGTGTTTTGGTTTTTCGGCCTCAGTTTCTTCAATTTCGGTTTTGGCGAAGAATTTTCATTCTGGTGCATCCCTAATACCAATTTTATAACATCAGTTCTAACAAAGAGAAAATTACACATTATGTTTTTAAGCAGTTTTCTTACATAAATAAGCAACAAATAATTTCCAGTGCAAAAGAGCAGCAAACTCAGGATCAGTGGGTGCACCTCAAACCCTCTGACCCGTGGTGACCAGTGAGCGGTCGTACCTTGTTGTAGATATAACAGTTGGTGAACATGGTGTTAAAGTCCTGCATGGCCTCGCTGGCACTCCAGTAATAATTGTTCTCCAGACGTTTCTTGATCGTTCCCATGTCCATCGGGTTCTTGATGACCTTGTGGTAATCCTGGAAACAAGTTGGCAATGTTAGCTTAGCTTAGCTTCAGTTTGTGTCATGAAAACCAGGCTGATGAGGAAGGGGACTCACTGCCAAGCAGAGTTTGATGGCATCGACGGGCTGGTAGAACGGCCAGGCGAACTGATGCTTCCACAGAGTCTTCACCACCACGTTCTGCATGTACTGCAACTGGTTGGTCTTCCTGAGGAACACAAACACACCCAACGAACGTCAACAAACGTCGGCTACACCAGAGATTCCAGCCGGAGCTCTCCTCCTGCTGCTCTCAGAGGTGTCAGACCTGTGCTCCTACCTGCCAGGTTTGGTTGGGTTTGTGACCTCAGGGGGGGCCGGGTTGGTGAGAGGGGGGCTGGGGGGCGCAGCCTCGGGGGCGTCCGACATGGTGGACGACGGTGGCGCAGCAATGCACCGTGGGACAGCAGTGTTTAACCTGAAGATGAAAAAAACTACTCCCCCGTGGTCTGAGGGTGTGTGTGTGTATGTGTGTGAGGGCACACAGGTGTTTGTTAGTGTGTGTTCAGTTCAGGTGTTGATGGTGTTGATCCTGCAGCTCGATGGTTCCCCTGAGGAGACAAACTCCCATCGCACGACCTGAGAGACAGACAGAAACACGACGTGAGGATCATCATCATCATCATCATCATCAAAGATGGAGAGCCGTGAGGAAGACACGCTAAACTTTTCACTCCCGTCAGATTCAAACTCACGTTTTTATCACTGAGCGCATTCTGAAGCTAAGGTAGAGGAACCAGAGGACACGTGTGTTTTTGGAGTCGTCACGGTGACAACAACACACACTCATCTTCTCAGAGTAAGATCCCATGCTATAACCAACACGTGTTGATTCAAACATGCTAAACATGTTTCTCAGGTTTACTCCAACAGGTTACAGTCACATGTCAACCATCAGACTCTGAGATCCCCGGTCTGAGCTTAGCTTTACGCTAACTGAGCTGCAGACCAGAAATCCAACAGACAAACTTTGATTTAAAGCTTCTGTGAGGAGCTGAAAGCAAAGATTTACTAAAGAAGAGAATTTGACTGTTAAAAGAAAGCAGTGTGAGGTTTCAGAAAGAGATCAGACGGGCCTCTTTAGGCTCGATTCCACCAAGCGGTCTGGTACAGATCAGTACAGTTTGGTACAGGTTGGATTGGAGATTAAAGATGGCGGGGTTATGTGCTGTTCTTCATTGCCGCTGTTACACAGGAAGTGACAATTTTTTTCGACCAATCAACGGACTGCAGTGTTTCAAGCTCCACCTCCTGGTGTCAGATCGGTATGTCTGGCACCCCAACAGAAGAGGACCAAATAATGGGACGGTACAGGTCGGTAATAGGGTTGAACGAACGCCATTTTTAAAGGTGTCGTGTCAGCAACACAACAAATCAAAACTTAGAGTGGCTGAAGACGTTTTCTTCATCCCCCACTCACACGCGTCTCGTTCTTCTTCAGAGATTCTTGGCTGTTGGCAAAGTAGCTGAAAGGTGCATTACTGCCACCTACTGCATGTCACGTCAGGTTGCGTCTGTGTACGTAAAACTTTTCTTTTTTTGGATTGCAGCCTTTGCGGTTTGAAAATTGCATTCTATTACATTGCGATGTTGTTTAAATTTGATTAATCGTTCAGCCCTAGATGGTAATTTGGGGACCTGTCCCGGTTTTAGTCAAAGGAAACGCCACAAAATGCGTGCTGTACCGAGATGAACCGAACTGAACCGAGATGAACCGCTTGGTGGAAATGAGGCTTTTGATTGCAGGTCAAATCAAAAGGTCCTCAGAGCTTCTCAAGATACAAATATGGTGGAACGCACCAAGACTTCAACCACAACATCACAATACCCACTGTTCATTACAAACAACATACATACAATTGTTTTTTAAAGCTGACAAAACTTCAAAATTCAAACCACTGCAGCTTACAGCTGGACATGGAGTAACACCGATCAATCTTTAAGTTCAAGTGTTTCTTATCAAATAACGTTTGAGGAGCAGGGAAAATATCCCCCCTCCATGTTTTATTGCATCAGTTGTGTTAAATCTTTACTTAGGTTGGTTCTGTAAACAAATTGTTTAAAACAGCTTTTCTCTGTTTTCACACAGCAGTGTGTCCTGCCCCGAAGTCGTTTTTTTCCCCAGTATTCATCAACTATCACAGCTTAAGTTTGGAGCTTTACCACGAGATGTTTCGTTTTTCATGTGATCTGCGTGTGGATGAGGATCGTTGTTTAGGTTTTAGCAACAATCAAAGACTTAAAGGGTTCAGAACGGTGCCAGTTAGAACTCGTGCATTAACAGGTGGGACATGATCACCTGCAGAGCATCTAACCAAAACACATGAAGATGTTCGGCCAATAGTTGGGCAGCGTGCCCATGTATCTTATCAGAGCTATCAGAGCTCAGACAACCTTCACAGGAGGTCTTCACGCCGCCTCAACAAACCACTTCATTACCTTTTTTTGTTTCTACAACCACAACTTTGTAACTTTGTGCAGTTTTATCTCCACATTGAAATGATCTGAGAGGCATCCGTCTGCGGATTTAACACCACAGTGAGAAGACGTCATCGTTGATCATCAATATTCAGCCATTGAGCTTCAAACCTTCTCCTCGCTCATGAATGAACCTCGTAACAAAACTCTGCAGGGTTCCCTCAGACGCAGAGACAAACATTTATCCCTGTGTCATGGCATAAAAACCCTTCACAGTGTTGTCATACATACATATCCTCTGACATCTCTTCTCTTCTCTACAACAACCACAGTCTGATCCACATCTATCAGCTCTGGCTCAACAGAATCAGGTCTTCTTCACACTCGAGCTGAAATCGTAGCAGAACTGGAAACTGATGATGCGACTGGAGTAGAAATGATGCAGACTTCAGGCGTATCTCACGCCATTTGATCCTGTTACAAGAGTTTAATGAAGATATTATAACATCCTTTATTCTTTTGAAGGCTAAAAACCGTCAGAAGCAAAGACTTCTTCTCTAACCCCACAGTCAGTGCTGCCTGCTGTTAGTCTGTCAGGCCACCAAAGTGATTTTTGATTCTTACGATTGTGCAACAAAGATTAACATGAAATCCTCACAAACCCACTCACCAAACAGGTTCAGATATCCATCACAGAGACGGACTGATCCACTTATTCTTTCAGCGCTACATTCAACAAGTGTGTGTTACACACCAAAGGTTCAGACACCATAAAGCTCTGCTGAAACATAGAGCTCACGAGTCGTACATGTGTTTAGGTTTCCTGATACGACTTCAAAACCACAGACTTAAACAATATTTGGGAACATCTCTAACCTGCTACAGATCATTCGCCTTAGCACAGACATATCAAACACTGTTGAGGCTAAAAGTCAAAATCAAGAACAGACACATGATGCTAAATACTGGAACACCCCCCCCCCCCCCCCCAAAAAAAAAATCTCATTGGTTGGTGGGAGGGATTTTCAATACAGGTCACAAAATCGATTTGACAGGTTCCACAAAATAAAACCAAAGAGGGCTGAATGTACAAGTAGCTGCGCCATGTGCAAGTAGATGGTGGTTGGTAAATGGTTACGTATTCTAACTAAAATGTTGAACAAAGCACATCAAAAATAAACAAATGGGCTTCAATATAATACCGTATTAACACAAATATAGGACAACCCTACTCTTTCAAGATCAATCTTCAGAAAAACACTCTGATAACCAAATTTTACTTTGTCTAAAGAAACTTTTTTATTTAAATTCTGAGAAAATCATTGAAATAATACAGACAAGTTTGGTTTTTGGCTGTAAATACAATCACTAAGAAGGCACAGTACACCTGTGAGCCCACAATCAGGTACCACCACCACCTCATTTTAAGCCAGGAAAAACCCTGCATTGAGACAGAAAACAGAATAAAACCTGAATCTCTTCTGCAAAACAACACCACTTCAACCATCTGGAAAAACAGCAAAAAGAGTAGCCTGAGTGTGTCCAAAAGTCAGGCTGAAATCACCAAAGCAATCACGTTTCATTTGTCCAAAGAGTAGCATCAAACAAATCACAGACGTGTGATATTCTCTGCGTTACATCAGCAGACAGAATAATTTCCATCAATAAGGCGACATACATACCAAGTGATAAACAATCAAGAATGATGAAATTAAAAAGGAAAAAACATCAAGCTTGAGTTTCTGCTCAGTGTTCCACTGCACTGTTAAAATCACAAGGACTGAAATGTTTCCAAAAACATCCACAGATTGGAACTGGAACCATTGCTCTGATCTCTACTGCATTTTGATTTTTGCAGCTCCTGTTAACAAATTGCTGAGTCTGATCTCTTTGCTGATTTTGATTGGTACACGTTTAAGCCTTTAAACTTAAATCTCATCCTGCGTTGACTTTGTATTCACTACATCAGACCCTGAGAGTCTTTGAAGGGGAAAACTTAGCGGCAACCTCCAGTCTCAGCTCATGAAGTCAATCTGAAAGTGTTAAAAACTTCAGGTCATCAAGTGTCAACTTGATGCGACCAAAGTTAGGTTGAGTCAGAATCAGATTTATTACCAAGTAATTTTTTTATGTTACAAGGAGTTTGCCTTGGTTTGATAGTAACATAACAGATAACATAATTAACAATGTGACACATGACGACAAGAGACTTCAAAAATCACCTTAAGAAACAGACAGATAGAGACAACATCCATGTTGTGCAGTATAAGGGACAAACATTTAGCAGGTTTCTGTTATTCACTGAATCCAACAACTACCCCCACGTACAGACATTTAAAAGTCATTTGTGTTAACCGTAGCCTTCTTTCCAGCTAAACACCCCTCACAGGAGCTTTAAAAGTACAGGCTTTCAACAAGGTTTCCAAAATATGTAATAACAATAATTCTCCAATATTGATTCCTGGTTAGTTCACCACACAAACTCTATGTAAACATGTCCTCCCAGACAGTTTTACACCAGGATCACAAACTACATGCACACAGCTCAGTTCAGTATTTACAAAGAGCACAGTGACAGCAGCAGCAGCACACCAGACCTCCTACAGGCCTACCTGACAGTAAACACATCTTAATTCCTCTCTATCCCCCTGCATGCCACACTGACCTCCTGTCAGAACACCTTCAGTCATAGACTGAGACCACTGAGGTGTACAGCAGAACACCACAGGAGGTCAGACTACACACCAGGTGCAATATCATCATTGCTCATTCCTGTGCAATATCATATTGTTTAATAAAGTTATCATGTGCAACTCCATTTTTAGTTGTCCGATCACTCTCATTTGTTCATCTTGTTACTTTAGGCGCTATTTCCTGCACTTGTTTTGACTTAGAAACTTTGCATTTTGGATTTCAACTTTGTATTTTTTATTAAAAACTCGCTTTATTACTTTCTATCTCATTTGTGCTTAACTTATTAAAAGATTTTATTTTTTACTTTCACTTGTTTTGTATTCTGGCACATATCCCCCCTCCTTGGGATCCATAAAGTGGATCTTATTTTATACAGTTCGGATCATACGGATCAACAGATGTTGGGAGTCCGGCTGCATGCTGCTGCGGTTCGGCGGCTAACGGTGAAGCTAACAGCTAACAGACATCGCTGCGGCCAACAAACTCCTCAAATCCTGACAACAGCATCACTATCCACACACAGACCCGCTCTTTCAGTCATTTGCTGCTCAATTGTTGGTAAAAATCCGCGCTAAGCACTGTCACTACTCAGGTGTGAGTGTTTTGCTGGCTAACGAAACATCCCATTTATCTTGCTTTAAAAAGATGGCGGGCAAGCAAATGCAAAATATGAGCTAGGTGGCTAACTAACAGAGCTAGGCTACTTAGCAAGGACGTAAAGTGTAATTAATCTAATTTATATCGATTGTAATGACATTTTAGTACGTGCTGGAGTTGAAACACCCATTTTTATTCGCTAACAGTACAAAAAGCGGTCACACAATGATGGGTTGAGTCAATTCTTTGCAGATGTAGCTAATAAGCCGTTAGCCTGTTAGCTGAGCTTTGTCTGAAGGCGCCGAGCGGACAGCCAGGCTCCGACACACCGACACATTCACTCACATTGAAACCCTCAGCTTCATCAACCTCCTACTAACATCACTACCAGGCAGAGAGAAGCATTTACTTTGTGTTTCGGTCCTCCGGTGACTCCAGCGGTGCGCTCCGTCAGGTTTCAGGTAGATTTTTATTTAGCGAAGTAGCATAATAGATGAGTTATCAGCTGTCTACCTTCAGCGCAGGCGCAGTGGCGAGCAGCATCATGGATGTTGTTGTGATCCGATTGGCTGGACCGCTGACTGAAGCGCTGTGATTGGCTACCGAGCGTCTGTTTGGCTATGATTTGTTGCTGGGGGATATGAACTGCCGGGATTTGCCAGCCAGTTAGATAAAAGTGCATTGATTGGCTGAGGCATTAACCAGGCGGCTGTGATTGGCTGAAGAGTTTTAAGTTACCAGAATGGCGCAGTGAATTGAACTACGTTTCCCAACATGCTGAGCTGACTTGGAGCGCAAAAGGTCGATCCTGCTCGTTACATTTGTGACAAATTTAGATATTTGAAGCTATAACTGCTTCTCTGACAAGCTGATGTGATAGAGAGTCGCATGTTATCACAGATGCGTTGACTAGACAACTATATATATATATATATATATATATTTTATTTTATTTTTTTTTTAAATTGCAGACAGGCTGGTCCCTCAGGTCAATAACTGCTCAGAGAAACATATATTTCATAAACCTGACGCTCTTTCCAACCGGTCAGGTCAAATGTGAGGTACAACTTGATTTCATTCAGAACAAGCCATCCTGCAGTCTGGACACTTCATAGTGAACTATTAATGAAGGGAGCGTCTTCAAAGGTCAACACAAAAACAGAGAAATAAAAATATTCAGGAAATTTAACCTTAATCTGCGTTGTTGTCACATTAAGGTTCTCCTGTTGGTTAGACTTCAACTATCAGCACAGGAAGAGATGCTTTGCCTGTATTTGGAGCTCAGATCAGACCGACATCTTTTCACTCCACACCCCCTGATTTTAAGATAAGTTGTCAGTACACATTGCATCTTTTCCTTAGACTTAATCCTTTATTTTTGCCCTGATAAGGAGTCTGTAGTAGAAGACAGCTGCAAGGGACATCAACAGTGTCCCTTTGGACTGTAGATAGCACTCCCTGAATGAGTGCAGGAGTCTTTGAGTTATTAAGGCATATGTTGATGATCCTCTTTAATGTCTCATGTGAACATCGCAGACTTACTGAATTCTCCAAGATGCCATTGTTTAAACCTTAAAATCTGCATCCATTTAAGTAGTTTTTTGTATAAAAAACACCTGTTTGTGGCACGGGGGCACATTTCCTGCCATCATTTTTTGCAATGATTTGTTATTAGAGTTTTATTTTGGGTCCATAGGTGCTGTAGTAAGACAAACTTCCAGTTGGTGTTAATTTAAAGTTGTTTTAAAGCAGCTTGCATGCTAACATTGCTGCATTCATGCTTTGAAAACAGCTGGAACTGAAGTATCGAGTTTGTCCTACAGGGGGCGCTGCAGGAAAAGATCCGGCTCACGTTAAGAGAGGAACTTTTTAATTTGTCAGCTTAGATCAAACAGAGAAGACGGAGACTCTGATTATCAAGAAGCTTTATTGTTGTTATCAGAGTGAATATTATCATCATCATCATCATCATCATCATCATTTGTCCTGTTGCTATGGGCCTGTGTGCTGGACTGCAGGAGGCTGTTAACATGCAGCAGAGCCGAGCAGACAGACAGACAGACTGTAGGACAGACAGGTAGAGAAGGAGACAGACAAACGGACAGACGGAGGTAGGTTAGACAGAAAGGTAGACAGACTGAGGGGCCAGAGGTAGACGGGTGGTTAGGTAGTGAGGTAGGGGAACAAAGAGAGAGACAGACAGGTAGAGAGGTAGACAGACAAACTGTAAGACAAGGAGACACCAGGAAGACAGGTTTAGAGTCAGACAGACAGACAGACAGAGAGGAGGAGAGGTAGAGAAAGCAGACAGAGGGACAGGGCAGGAAGGCTGGGAGTAAGACAGACAGGTGGAGACTGACAAGAGGACAGACCCAGAGCAAAAGACAGGTCAGAATGGTTGTTAGGGAAACCAAACAGGAGGAAAGACAGGAAGGCTGAGGGACAGACAGGAAGGGAGGACAGACAGGTAGAGACAGGTGAGTTTGGGACAGACAGGTAAGCTGAAGGACGGAGAGGAAGCTGGGGACAAAAAGGTAGGCTGAGGGACAGACAGGTAGTAGTAGGACAGACAGGTAGTGGGACGACAGACAGGTAGGTTGAGTGACAGGTAGTTGTAGGACGGACAGGAAGTGGGAGGACAGACAGGTAGTTGTAGGACAGACAGGTAGGCTGAGGGACAGACAGGTAGGCTGAGGAAAGGACGGGTAGTGGGAGGACAGACAGGTAGTTTGAGGACAGACAGGTAGTTATAGGACAGACAGGTAGGCTGAGGAAAGGACAGGTAGTGGAAGGACAGACAGGCAGTGGGAGGACAGACAGGTAGACTGGGGGACAGACGGGTAGTTGGAGGACAGACAGGTAGGCTGAGGGACAGACAGGTAGTGGGAGGACAGACAGGTAGTTGGGGACAGGTAGCTATTGTGTTATTTACATACAGGTAGGCAGATGCGATAGAAAGCTTATTGGCTGTCTTCCAGAGGCTCCGCCCCTCTCTCCTCCGTGTCGGCTAACCCCCTTTGAGGGGGGGCGGGCTCTGCGGGCTGGGGGGAGGGGTGTGCGGAGGATGAGGAGGAGGAAGAGGAGGCGGAGGAAGACAGGGAGAGGGGGATATCTGGGGGTTGTTCAGTCTGTGATCTCCCTCCCCCATCCACCTCACCTCCATTCAGCGCCTCCTCTGACTGAGCCCCACCTGTGCCTCCCCCTCCTCCCCCACGAGACCCTGCAAATTGCACGTGAGGCAGGAGTGACGCCGGGGCCTCCTTCTCCCTCTCTCTCTCCCCTGCTGCCTCCCTCTCACGTCGCTCGGTGTAGAGCGGAGCCTCCAGGCCGAGGTAGGAGGCGCTGAGCTGCCGCAGGTCCAGCTCGAAGGGGCTGCCACTGGGCTGAACTCCTGCCTCTCCTCCCTGACCTCCTCCTCCTGCTGCTCCCCTCTTAGCTTTACGGGGGTGAGGGGAGTTAGAGGCAGGGAGGCTGTCGGGGAGGAGAGACTGAATTTTCGGGAGCCAACGTTTACGGACACGGCGGGCGTTGGTGCACATGTCTGCGGCGATGACGTTCATCTCGCTCTCCTTAAAGTTAGGAGCAAAGTTTTGACAGTAGACTGAGGAAGAGGAGGAGAAGGGGGAGAAGGAGGGAAGTGAGGATGAAATGCATAAAAAACAAGAAGGAAGAGAAGAGAAGGAAGGCATGGAGGAGGAAAAGAGGGAGACAAGTGAGTTGGTGGAGGAGGAGGAGGAAAAAAGAAAAAGGAGAAAAAAGAAAAGGAGGCAAAGGAGGATGGAGTTGAGTTGAATGGGAGGAAAATGAAGAAGAAAAATGGCAAAGAAGCAGGAAGAGCAAGAAAATAGAAAAGAGGAAAAAAAGAAAGAGGAAGGAAAAGGAAGCGAAAGATGAGGATTAAAATAAAGAAGATGGAAAAAAGGGAGTAAAGAGGACAAAGAGAGGGTTAGAAAAGATAAAAAGCATCACAGCATTGAGAAAGAAGGGAGGGAGAAAAGAAGAACCAGGCAAAGATAAAAAGGGGGGGGGGGGGGTGATGAAGAGGAAGGAGAAGTGAAGAGGAAAAATGCAGGGTATGGAAGAGAGGCAAAAAAGGGGGGATAAAGGAGAATACACGGAGGAGGAGGAGGAGGAGGAGGAGGAGGAGGAGGGAGAGGAAAAAATAGAGAGGTGGAGGAGGATGAAAGTGAGGAAGAGTAGAAGTAGGAGTTAGAAGAAAATGAGGGAAAGGTGTAGGAGGAGAGAGAGGAGGAGGAGAGAGAGGAGGAGGGAGAGGAGGAGGAGGGAGAGGAGGAAGAAGAACAATATGAGAGAAAAAAGTATTTTCAAAATACAGTAAAAAGATATAAATCAATGAGTCAGACTCTGTGTGTGTGTGTGTGTGTCTATAAATAATCATGTGTGCCCATATGCATGCATGCATGGGTGTGTGAGTGTGTGAGCGTGTGTGTGTGTGTGTGTGTGTGTATGTGTGTGTCTCACGTTTGACGGTGTTTAACACTCGGTTGTCCAGAGGTTTTCGGCTCGGATCATTGGTGGAGGAACGGATTCCTGTCCCACAGCTATTGGCCAGAGTGTTTCTATGGATACCATAACAACCCAATCAGCACCTATACCGAGCTTTAGGTTACCTCGCTCGTCCCCTCTCTCTCTCTCTCTCCCTCTCTCTCTCTCCCTCTGAGACAATGTGACAGAGCTGTTATGTAAAGCAGCAGCTGGATCCTGAAGGAGGCTCAGTGTCAGAATGTTCTCTGGATTCTTGTACAGTCTGATCATCTCATTTGATGTCTAATGATGTCACCAGTGTCTGATGATGTCCTGAAATGTCAGATGATGTCATACCTCAGCTGAAGGACGGATATGACATCATTCCACATCATGTGATAATTGATGTCTGATAATGTCACACAACGTCTGAAAATGTCCTTCTGAGGATGTCACATGATGTCTTAATGATGTCACATGATGTCTTAATGATGTCACAAGATGTCTTAATGATGTCACATGATGTCTTAATGATGTCATATAATGTCTTTGTTATGTCATATGATTTCCGATGATGTCACATGATGTCTTAATGATGTCACATCATGTCTTAATGATGTCTTAATGATGTTACATGATCTCTTAATGATGTCATATAATGTCTTCGTTATGTCATATGATTTCCGATGATGTCACATCATGTCTTAATGATGTCTTAATGATGTCACATGATGTCTTAATGATGTCATATAATGTCTTCGTTATGTCATATGATTTCCGATGATGTTACATGATGTCTTAATGATGTCACATCATGTCTTAATGATGTCAAATGACATCCTAATGATGTCACATGATGTCATAGTTATGTCATTTGTTTTCCGATGATGTCTAATGATGTATTTCAGATGTGCATGTTGTCTGATGATGTCACATAATGTCTGATGATGCGTTCTGTTGGAGTTTGGGCCGTTGCTCAAATGAAGTCACAGTTAATTGACGAGTCACTCTCTGCACCCAGACAGCCCCAATCAATCCCAGCTGGTACCGATTTACAGGATGCTGTAAATTTATGGCCGCTTGGACTCCATGTTCCTTTAAGCTGCCAACAAACTGTCACATGCACATTTTTACAGCTTTAGCGTGTGTAACAAGAAAGTTCAGTTGGCTGAAATTACCTCAAGTAATTTGTGTGCATATAAACAGAGGGACATATTTGGTTTACAAACGCTGACACAAATCCAGAGAAAAACAGAGCTCACACGTCTTTTTCAGACATATTTTGTAAAGTTAAACAACAGCTCATGTTTATAAAAGCTAACCGGGAGTTTAACCGCTCACCTGTCGAAGAATGTAGCCAGCAGTCTCCTGAGCAGCACCTTGTGTTTGACTCCAGCACACAGGTGACAGTTCATCAGCTGACCTCGGGTCATGAACACACCTGAACCTGAAGACACATGCACACATTAATACGCTTCAAAAACTGAAACAGAAGCAAGTGTTTAACATGTGATGCTTTAGTCATGTTTAATATTTCCAACAGCCCAGCAGGTAAAGTCCTCCTACCAGCCACCAGCTCCACCTTCTCTCCAGGGTCTCCCTCGGTGTAAAGCGATGGGTGGCAGCGATACCCGATCTGACTGATGAGACTGGCGGGCAGGGCCATGTTGTCTCGACCAACCAGCACGCAGGGCCGACGCTCGTTGGCTAACGGGAGGGAAAGCATCTCCATCTTCTCTTGGACTGGGCCAATGAAAAACAGGAAGAGGTCAAAACTAGCCAGGCAGACATGAAGAACCAAACCACAAAGAACGGTGACTCTGTGCATTGTTGTTAATGACGATGTAGCTCCGTTAAATCTCAAAACCTGAAGATTTTCCACCAACGAGGCAGCTACAGCAAAACGATCAGTAAAGTAGGTTATAGTTTGTTTTATGGTTTGATGCTGTGTAACTGAACTGTATCATAAAGCAGCAACTTGTTGTAAAACATCAGGTAAAGTAAGGTAACATTACACAGTGTAACACAGCAACACAACACACTGTAGAGCACTGTAACCACATATAACATAATGTAACCTATCAGGTCATTTTTTTACTACACAGTATAGCATCATGTTCTAAAGTGTCATAAAGTAAGCTGATATATAACATCATCATGTACTTCATCGTATTATTAGATATAGTATTGCATCGTAATGTTACATAGCATGAGCCAGCGAAACGTAGCATAACGTATCGTAATGTAACAAACACAGAAAATTGTTTTCTAACTTTACCCAAAGTATCATAATATTAAGCAACGTAACACATCGTATGGAAGACAACAAATCGTACCGTTACTGTATATCGTATATTGTGAAGTAACGTAACGAATCGCATCTTAACTTTTCGTAACATTTCGTGTTGCAACTAATCTCATCGCACCAAATCATATCAGCACACAACAAATCATATTATAACTTAACGTAACGTGTATGTATTGCAGCACAACATGATGTATTGTAACGTAACATATCGTAACATGATATATCGTAACTTAACGAATCGTACAGCGACAAATTATTTTGTAGCATTTCGTTATGATTCAAATCACAACCTTTATTATAATAACGAATCATATCGTAACGAACCGTAACTTAACGTAACTTGACCTAACTTAACGTAACTTGACCTAACTTAACGTAACTTGACGTAACTTGACCTAACTTAACGTAACTTGACCTAACTTAACGTAACTTAACCTAACTTAACGTAACTTAACCTAACTTAACATAACTTAACATAACTTGACCTAACTTAACGTAACTTAACGTAACTTAAAGTAACTTAACCTAACTTAACGTAACTTAACGTAACTTAACATAACATAACTTAACATAACTTGACCTAACTTAACGTAACTTAACGTAACTTAACATAACTTAACGTAACTTAACGTAACTTAACGTAACTTAACATAACTTAACATAACTTAACGTAACTTAACGTAACTTAACATAACATAACTTAACATAACTTAACCTAACTTAACGTAACTTAACGTAACTTAACGTATCTAACAAATCGTATTGCAACAAATCATGTCGTGAGGTATTGTTATGTGATGTTACATAATGTAACGAAGCAATGTATTGAACTGTATCGTAATTTAATGTTTTCATACTTCTCTGCTCAGATGCTACATTAGCCAGCGTTACCGTCAAACATACAGATAATCAGCGAGCAGGAGAGTCAGGACCTCCCTGTGATTGGAGCAGAGTTTGATTGGACCGTACCACCATGTGACTTACTGTAGGGGTTGCCAGCATGTCCGTAGATGTGTTGATACAGTCCTGGGTGGACGCTGCTCCCATAGTAATCCTCCTCCAGCTCCTCCTCAGTGGCTGGGTGTGAGGGAGGGGAGTCTGTGGGGAGGCTGGAGCCTCCCGGACTGGAGCGCCCCCCTCCTGTCAGCAGGTAAGACTGCAGCCCCGGAACCAAACCTCCGCTTGCACCGAGGTAACACAGAGCGCTGCTCCTGGAGGACTGCAGGTCCCCGGCAATGTCCACTCTGAGAAGAGAGGGACCATGAGACGATGCAGCTGGTTCTTTCTATCTTTTCAGGTCTAAAGAAGTCCTCTGAGTGACTGGTTGGGTCTTTTTGGTACCAAACTGGTGGAATCAGACAGAGACACCACATGCTGCTGCCTCACAGTGTAAGTTAAATATGACCTGTAACCAGCTGCTGCAAAGACGACTTTACAGCAGCGGTTTTCTGTCTCAGATATCAACTAAACAGCAAAGCAGGGAAACTGAGAGCACATTTTTGCTTCCCTGAAGAATGTTACAGCCTCTCCTCTCGTCCCTGCTGTTTTCCTCATTATTTACTGGAGGATTTTGGAGCATTTAGCTTAAAGATGCTGTCAAATAAAACTGAGGAAACAATCTGTCTTTGGGAGGACGGGTTACGCCTGGCGAAAACACAAAAGTTCACAGGGTCATAAAGTTTGAAATACTGCCCTCTGCCCTCAGGATGCTCCAAATCTGACCTGATCTCCAGTTTGTCCTCACCTTCCCTCCTCTCCTCCCCCTCCTCCTCCTCCTCCTCCCCCTCCTCCTCCTCCGTTCTCCTCAGCAGGAGGAGTGTCGGCTCTCTCCTGTTTGATCCTGCTGACAGCCAGCAGCAGCTCCTCTGGACTTAGAGCTGGCTGGTCTGGACTGGCCTCCTGCAGCTGGGGGGCGCTGTTCTGCTGCTGAACCATTTGGGTGTCGAAGCCCCCGAGCTCGTCTGCTGAGGTTGTCTGTAAAACATCATTAAACATCACGCTTTAACTGTTTGGGGGTTGTGAGTGTGAGTGCTCGTCTTGCCCATAGATTCTACATTTGGTCGACTTCAGGTGACTCTAAGTACCTGTGTGGGCGTGGCCTAACCTACCTGTGAGTCACAGCAGAGAGGTGAGGAAGAGGAGGAGGCCTTCATCATCATCAGCTCCATGCCTCGCTCCACGATGTTCTGGATCTGCAGGTAACCGGCGGTGTACATAAGAACCAGCTGCTCGCTGGCAGCCATGCTGAGGCGCCCGGTGTAGCAGAACGACAAAATCTGCTGGAAACATGTCGGCGTGACCGAAGATGGCAGCTCAAACACCGCCTGAGAGGAGGAGGACGATGACGAAGAGGACGAGGAAGAGGAGTCAGCCGCAGAGCTGAATAGGTCTCTAAAGTAAAGCGAGGAGGCGGCGAGGACGGCCCGGTGCGCCTTGAAGGCCTGACCCTGCACCAGGATGGAGACGTCGCAGTAGTGCCCCAGCAGCCGCTGCTCGTTCAGGCTGCCCAGCACGCTGCTGCCGAAGTCTGGGATCTCCACCTGCAGCAGCCCCTCGGACATGACGGAGGGCGAGGAGGAGGACGGGACAGAAAGAGACTGAGGGCTCGGACGAGCTGGTGGCGAGGAGGAGCTGGTCCTGCCCAGCTGGAGGTCGGAGTGTTTAGGTGTCAGGGATCCTGAAGATGTTACCTCCAGGACGGTTCAGATCCATGCTGTTCCAGACGACACAGTGAGGTCAGAGGTCAGAGGTCAGGCCTGAGGGAGACAGAGAGGAGGTCGTTCTGCTCCGAGGTGTTGGGTCTGAGCTGGAGGTGCAGGAGGTGGAGACTGAGGATCATCAGGATGGAGGTCAGCTCCTAACAGAGGGACAGCTAGAACATGAGGAGGAGGAGGAGGAGGAGGAAGAGTTTTACACAACGACAGCTTCACACCTTTTCATCTTCTCTCAGAACAAACTGGAAAAAAACACATCTGACGCCTCGCTCTCCATCTCTGTCTTTATATAAATTAACAGCTTCTGTTTATACGTCTTCATTAAAAACGTACAAAAACTACAAGAATCGGGCAGATCTTCTCCTCAGTCTGGATGACTTTAAACCCCTCCCCTTGATGACATCACTGCTGCTGACTCAGGTTCTATTCTTCATCACCGAGTCCATACGAAGCCTGGACCAAAAACCTAACAGATGGATCTGAGCCGCATGAGGACAGACCTCCATCCCTGCAGAGAATCCTGTCCCCCTTCAGATCCCAAATCTTTGCAGTGATCAAATCCACGGTCTAGAATCTGGAGTGAGTCTGGCGGCATTAATGAGACCGTCATCGTACTGCAGCGCCTCGTCATAAAGAGAAGAAGCTCTGTGCAGTCATTAACACCAGAGCGAGAGCATTTAGAGACTGAATAACTTCCCACAGACGACCTTCATCCATACACCGTAATCAACACAAACACCTCTGCTGCTCTCGCTCTGTGGCTGGCTCCCGCACCGCAGTGAGGAGGACCGCTCCTGTCAACCTCTTCAATCCTCTCCATTAAAACTTTAGTGAGAAGAGTCGCACCTGTGACCTGAGCACACAGAGCCAGGCTTCAGAGGCAGGTCTGCTGATAGCTCCTAACATGTTTCTGAGATCTGGATCTGGATCTGCAGCAGAACTCAACACACGCTTCAGTCAGTCTGTCTGGGTTCAGGAAAAGACTCAGGGGGGTCAGGTTTTTGATACAGGACTTCTGATTGTGGATTACTGATGGTTGATAAAAGGTGTATCAGATCTCCTCCGTGCAGCTATTAAAAAGTAATCTGATTGGATTAACTCTGATTGGATTAAATCAAAATGAAAACTAATCGTTTGAAAGAAAACAGGATTATGAGCCTGAGTAATCCCATCGAGGTTCATCTCTGGATTTAAAAACTCAGGATGATCTTCACCTCTTTTTTGATCATTTAATAAAAAATTCTTACAATTAAATTTCAGCCTGTCTTAAGACAGAAGGTTCGGGTCACTCACTTTTTCCTTTTAGAAGTCAGACCTGTTAGAAAAAAACACGACTTTGGGTCAAAGTTTCTGACTTTAAAGTGAAAATTCCATAAAAAAAAAAACAAAAATAAAGAATTCTGACTTTTTTCAGAGAATTCAAACTTATGTCATCATTTCATTTTCACCTGGAACTGAAACAAAAATTCTAAACTGAAAGTTTTGAGTTTTATTTCAGAATTCAGATTAAGACGAAAAAATTCTGTAATTGAAGTAAAATTTCAGGCTCCCTTCTCAGAAATCTGACTTTAAATTCTGAGAAAAATTCATCTTGTATTGAAGTAAAAAAAATGACTTTGATCATCAAATTCTGATTTTTTTTAAAAATTCTGGAACTTGAGAATCCAAAACGAAAGAAAACGGTAACAATCTGAAACTGAAGTTAGAATTCTGACACCTTTCTCAGAATTCTAAATGAATCCAAATAAAAGTCAAAATTTTGAAATTGAAGTTTAAATTTTTTACTTTAACGGTAAAATTCTGAGAAAAAAAATGTGGAATTGGAGCAAGAATTTGATACTGAAAGTAAAAGGAATACTTTAAAGAAGACTTTAAGCTCAGAATTCAGAGAAAAATGTCAAAAACAGAAGCAAAAGTTGGATTCTGAAATCTTTCTCATAATTCTAAATGAATCTTATAAATCTGAAAAAAAGGTCAAAATCATGAAACCAAAGTTGGAATTCTGACTTAAACTCAAAATTCCAGAAACACCGTCAGAGTTCTGTAAATAAAAGAAAGAATTTTGACTTCTGTCTTGGAAAGCTGACCTTAATCTTTGAAACCTAAGAAAAAAAAAAAGACCATGTTCTAGAATTAAAGTTGAAGTTCTGACTTTAAAAGACTCAAACACTGATTTTAGAATTCAGACAGAAATGTTCTGGATTAAAAGTCAGAATTTTGACTTTAAAGTTTTAAACAACGTCAGAGTTTTTCATCAACAAGAATAAAACTTGCAATAAATGTTTAATAAAAAAATCAATTTCAGGATCTGAACCAGGATCGTTTAATTAATGTGGACTCATAGCGCCCCCTGTGGACAGGTATGTATTTACAGCAACAATAAACTGTTCAGAGGATCAACTGAAGCCTGTATCTGGATAAAGATGACACAATCCCGTCTGTCTGAGAGAAATCAAGAGGAAGAGTTTGTTTCTGATCACAGACGACACAAAGTGGAGTTTAAATCAAAGCTGAATGAACCTGAATGTTTAGTGAGAGGACGGGATGGTGGATAGAACAGGAAGCAGAGTAAGAAGGTTGGATTTGAACCCGTACCTGCGCTCACACCACATATTAGTTTAAAGCTCCCTCCCGGCTCCTAAAGCAGAGAACGTTTCTTTTTACAAACGTAAAAAAAAAAAAAATGCAGAACAACATGATGAGTAATTTGTTTAGACAGCAGATCCTGTGGTCTTTGCCAGTTCCTCTCATCCTCACACTCCTACACTGGCATTAAGTTACATTTGGAATCCATCAGGAAAACTTTTCTAACAGGCTTTGAGCCTGATTCATTAGATAACTGCTACACATGCAGCCTTTACCTGTGGAAATACATCAACAGATGGATCTGTTTTAGACCTCACTTATTCTGCTATATATCCTCAATTCATATTATTATTCTCTATCTAATTCTGCACATATTCTAAGTTTATATAAGGCCTCTTTTTGTCTCCTTTTACATAGAAAGTAACATTTCATTTACTTTGAAAGTAGTTTAGAGTCTGAAACATCACTTTAAGGTTGTTTTTTTTTATTTAAACTGTGAAATGTTGACATAAAACATCAGGGACCCCCCCCCCCCCCCCCCCCCCCCAAAAAAAAAAAAAAAAAAAAAAAAAACCCAGCAGTGAGACCTGCACCCCCTGCTGTGTGAATACTCTAACTGGCCGGCCCACATCTGATCTTGTGGCAACAAAGGAATTTAAAGCACAGATCAAAACTCTTCTCTTGAAAGATTTCTTTTCATTATTTTTTGAAAACAGTCAAAACGTGGTCGAAAGAACGTTTTCAATTTTCCTTTGCAGCGAAAGACAGAAAGACAGAAAGACACAAAGACAGAAAGACACAAAGACAGAAAGACAGAAAGACAGAAAGACAGAAAGACACAAAGACAGAAAGACAGAAAGACAGAAAGACACAAAGACACAAAGACACAAAGACAGAAAGACAGAAAGACAGAAAGACACAAAGACAGAAAGACAGAAAGACACAAAGACAGAAAGACACAAAGACACAAAGACAGAAAGACAGAAAGACAGAAAGACACAAAGACACAAAGACACAAAGACAGAAAGACAGAAAGACAGAAAGACAGAAAGACAGAAAGACACAAAGACAGAAAGACACAAAGACAGAAAGACACAAAGACACAAAGACAGAAAGACAGAAAGACAGAAAGACACAAAGACACAAAGACACAAAGACACAAAGACACAAAGACACAAAGACACAAAGACAGAAAGACACAAAGACAGAAAGACACAGAGACAGAAAGACAGAAAGACAGAAAGACATTTCATTTCAGTTAAAATATTTTGACCTAAACAATTTTTTAAAAAAATTTAGCCGCTAAAAACGCTGAAAACTGCAGTTCTTCAAGTGTCCACTTGAGGCTGGCTTCAAAAGTCCCAGAAACCACTTACACACCCACCCAAGTTTGATCATACCTAGTCTAGTCCTGTGCAGCTAAATCCTGTCAGGTCAAGTCATCAAACAGTATCGAGTCAGGTCCAGTTGAGTCCAGTTGAGTCCAGTTGAGTCCAGTTGAGTCAAATCCACTCCATTCTGACCTTGTCTACTTAAAGTTTGGTGCAGGAGGGCCCAGGAGAGTCCAACCCCGTCTGGAAGAGTACAGTAGAGTCCTGTTGAGTTAAGTGCAGGCTACTCACTCTGAGATCCAGGGCCAGGTCCTGTCCTTGGAGCTGGAATAAAGTCCAGTCCAGTTCAATCTATAACGTGAGAGTACATCTGGACTCTGCCCAGTCTAGTGCAGCCAAGTCCTCTAGAGTCCAGTCAAGCTTAGTCTACAGAAGCAGAATCAAGTCTGGACGGGACAAAACAGTCTGATGCAATCTAGTCCACTTCATCCTGGGCTTGTCTTGTCTGGTTCAGTCTCGTTTAGTCCAGTCCAGTCCTGTACGGTAGACACCTGTTCATTTAAAGCTAGTCAGGCTCCATGAAGTCTAGTCTGGAACAATTTAACCACTAAAATCTTGGGTCCTGAAATATCTACAGAAGAACACTGTCTGGTCCAGTCTGACCTCGGACTGTAAAGTCCTGTCTACAATAGTCTAATGTGGTCTTGGATCTCGACGGCTAAATCAGACACGTTAACAACCTGCTTCAAAAAGAGTTTTCGTCTGACGGCTCATTTCTCCGTCCGAGTTGAGCTTTTTCATGACTCAGCACTTTGAGCACATTAAACATATGAGGTTTGCACAGTTGGGGGCGGGGCTGACTTGACTGACAGGTGAGGACAACGAAGACCTGCCTTAATTTACCTGCGAGCCTCATGAGCTGAAAATGTTGTTTTCATGTCTGACAAACTTTGGTGAGAGGAGTGATGCATGAATAAAAATAAATAAGGAAGTAAATGTTTTAGTGTCATTAATTTGGTTTGTTTTGTCTTTGATAGATTTCATTATGACATTATTATATCAGCTCTGCTGTCTGAACGGGATCATGTATCACTGACTTCTTTCATAACTCATCAGTCTTTGCAGTCAGAGGTCATCTGTAGCGGACTTATTCTCATCACTTCATCTGAATCAAACTTTCACTTTGACCGTGTCGTTGGAGAAACAAAGCCGTGATGCAGACAGTCTCAACATGTTCATGCTCTTAATGTTCATCCTCGTACCAGCTCTGAACTGGGAGACTCCCCGCCACCAGCGTGACCTCAATCATTCAGCCTTTTTTTAAACTTCTTCCTTGTGTGACATAAGCGTGTTGCTGTCTTTCACCGACACACTCAGTTATTTATCATCTGATGAATTATTTACAACGACACAGTGACGGCAGCTGTTTACGTCCTGCTTCAAACACATGGAGCGGAGAGGAGACTGTAGAGACCTGTGAGCCAGACATCACAGAAACAGGACCAGAGTACAGCCCGCCACAGTCCACTATCCTCGTACTAAAGGCCAGCAGAGTCTGGTCCAACAGGGAAAGATTAGCCCGGCGTTTAGTATCCAGTCCAGTCCGCTACAGTACAGAAGAGACTGGAACAGTTCAGTTGAGTAGAGTACAGTAAAATCCAGTCGAGTCTAGTCTAGTTCAGAGCCTCCAAGACTAACACAGACTATTCTAGTCCAGACCGTTAAGGCCAATCCATCTAATCCAGTAAGATCTAGTACAGCCTGTCTTAAAGCAGTAGGATCCAGTGAGGTCTAGTTCAGTCTGGTCTTGTGCAGTAGATTTAAGTCTTCTTTGGTAGCGTCCAGCAGTCTAGTCCAGACCAATCAAAACTCCCTCTAGTCTCAAATGGTTGAGTTGACCTGCTAAGTCTAGTCTACAACTGTAGAGTCTGGTTTAGTACAAATAAGTCTAGCAGAATCTGATGTGGTCCATTTAGGTCTCATACATCAGACATCTGCCCAGTCTAGTTCAGAAGAGTCCAGGAGAGTCGAGCCCAGTAGAAGGCCATTCATGGGTCAAGTCTTGTATAGTTGGTCAGGATTCAGTCCAGTCGAGTCCAGCCAGGCCAGGACTTTACTATGATAAAGAAGAGTCCACTAACGAGATCGGAGTTGACTGTGTTTCAGTTAGGAGGAGGGTCCAGTCGGATCCAGATTAGACTGAGGAGTTTCTTAGTTTAGCTGAGTTTAATCCAAGTCTTGTTCTCTTGTCCAAAACTGATACCCCGTCCAGTTCAGAAGAGTCTAGTAAAGTTAAGTCCACAACCTTTGGTCCTACTACTGTCTAGTTTCATATAGTCCAGTCTAGCACTGTGGAGCCCATTTGAGTCCTGGTCAAGTCATCAAACAGTATCATTGAGTCAAGTCCAGTTGTTTCTGGTAGGGTCAAATCCACTTCATTCTGGTCTTGTTCAGTTAAGTCTGTTAAAGTCTAGAGCAGGAGGGTCCAGGTGATTCTAGACTTGCCCAGTCTAGAGGAGTACAGTTACTGGTCATTGGTGTTAAGTTAAGTCTATTCCATTTGAGCACAAATAGTCCCCAAAATCTAGGATCAGTTCCTGTCCTTTGAACTATAATCAAGTCCAGTCCAGTTAAGTCCGGCCTTGTGAAGTTTAGTCCAGTATGACAGAGAACATTTTAAATCTGCCCAGTCTTCTGCAGCCAAGTCCTCATGAGTCCAGTCTAACTTAGTCTAAAACAGAAGAATCAACTCTGGAAGGGACAAAACAGTTTAAGACAGTCTAGTCCACTTCACTCTGGGTTTGTCTAGTTCAGTCTAGTTTAGTCCAGTCCAGTACGGTAGATACCAGTTCGTTTAAGGCTCATAAGGTTCCGTGAAGTCCGGTCTAGATCAATTTAGCCACTAAAGTCTGACCTAAAGAGTCCAGTACAGTTTAGTCCAGTCTAGTCTAGGACAGTGGTGTCCTGTCTACAAAAGTCCAATGCAGTGTAGCACAGTAAAGACCTGCACAGTCAAGCCCAGCAGAGTCCAGTCAGGTTTATACCAGTCTAGTCCCAAAGAGTCCAGTAGATCTAAGTCTACAAAAGCAACATCAAGTCTTAAAGGGACAAAACAGTCCAGCAAAGTCTAGTCTACTTCCCTCTGATCTTAGCTGGTTCAGTCTGGTCTAATACAGCAGAGTCCAGTCTTCTTTTGTACAGCGGAAACCAGTCCGCTTATGTCAAGTCTAGTTCCGTAAGTCTAGTACTAGTACAGAAAAGTCATGTAGAGTCTAGTCCAACTGGGTACAGACCAGTAAAGAGCTCTGTCCTGTTTCTGGATTTAAAGATCACTGGTCTGGTTCATCTGGTCCACTCCAGGCAGCTAAGTCTTGTGGGGTTTAATTAAGCCAAGGCTACCAAACTATGGACCTGCTCAGTCTATGACAGAGTTCACTAAAGTCTGGTCCACTCCATTCTATACGTTCCAAATACAGTCCAGTCTACTACAATAGGGTCTGGTCCATTCCAGTCCGCCAAGTCCTGTAGACTCAAGTCAAGTCTGGTAGAGGCTGGTTAGTCCAGTCCAGCTGAGACATTGGAGTTTTTTCACAATCCAGTCTTCTACGGTAGACTCTAACCCAGTAGAGTGTAGTCCAGTCCACTCTAGTCCAGTCCACTCTAGTCCAGTCCACTCTAGTCCAGTCCAGTCCACTCTAGTCCAGTCCACTCTAGTCCAGTCTACTCTGGTCCAGTCCACTCTAGTCCAGTCTACTCTAGTCCAGTCCACTCTAGTCCAGTCCACTCTGGTCCAGTCCACTCTAGTCCAGTCCACTCTAGTCCAGTCCACTCTGGTCCAGTCCACTCTAGTCCAGTCTACTCTAGTCCAGTCCACTCTAGTCCAGTCTACTCTAGTCCAGTCCACTCTAGTCCAGTCCACTCTGGTCCAGTCCACTCTAGTCCAGTCCACTCTAGTTCAGTAAAGAAGAGATCTAATTGATCAAATGGTTTGGAGACTAATTCAGTAAAATCTAGTCCAGTTAAGTCCTGAAGAGTCCAGTCTAGTCTAATTTATTCCTGCTTAGTCCAGTCCGATACTTTGGAATCTAGTGCAGCAGAGTCTAGTCTAGACAAGTCCAGTCTGACACAGTAGAATCCAGTCCAGTACTGTAGAGTCCATGGGGGTCCAGTCAAAGTGAGTTTGGTCTGTTTTAGCAGAGTTTTATTATTGTTTACAGTAAGACTGCAGCGGAGACAGACAGTCTGAGCAGACAGACAGTTAGACAGACAGACAGACGGACAGAGGGACAGACAGAGGGACAGTCAGAGCGTGAGACGGACAGAAGGGAGTTTCAGGTAGACAGACAGACAGGTGACAAAGAGACAGACAGCTGTTTGAAAAGAAACAAACACTTTCAGAGTCCAGACAGAGAGAGAGACAGGCAGACAGACAGTACAGTTACAGTTAGGAGGAGGACGGATGTGAGACAGGCAAAGAGACGGGTGGACAGACAGACAGACAGACAGACAGCTCCAGCTCCTTACCTCTTCTCTGCTCCTCTTCCTCCTCTGCTTCTCCTCCATGCAGCAGGCAGGACGGCTGGCTGGGAGAGGTTTTCTTCTTCTCCTCCGCTCAGTCAACGCATCGTCTGGTGTGTCACAGGAGGGGGGGGTGAGGTGGGGGGAGGACGGGGGAGGAAGAGGAGGAGGAGGAGGGGGGAGGCAGAGACACAGCAGACAGCCGAGGAGGAGGAGGAGGAGGAGGGAGGAAGAGGAGGAGTCATCTGAGGACAGCGAGGGAGCTAATGCGGCTAACTGCCCTGCAGAGGACGAGAGAGGGAGAGAGAGAGAGGGAGGGAGAGAGACACCGATGAAGTGTGAGGAGAGAGAGAGGGGCGAGCGAGCATACATTAAACTGCTCAACTGCTATAGGGAAGAGCAAACTGCAAGGTTGAAAATTAAAGACACAAAACACACACTGACACACGTGCATGTACACTGTCACACAAACACACCTGTACATATATGAGCACACACTCTTGGGATGTGTGTGCCTAAGTGTGTGTGTGTTTGTGTGTGTGTGTGTGTGTGTGTGTGTGTGTGCGTGAGTTTGTGTGGCATGACTTGGCCAAATGCACAGCGCTGCATTGCAGTGCCGAGGCTGAGTTGGCATGCCGAGTACATAGCGTGCATACTGCGACTGTGTGCCAGGCTGAGACACACACACACACACACACACACACACACACACACACATAGACGCAGCAGCAGCTTTTTGCAGCCTCAGCTTCCATCATCACAGCTCAGAGTAGTTTCTAACATGAAAGAGAGACAGTTAAATAGGGACAGACAGCTCTGTTTGGAGAGACAGTCACACCAATCTTTGCCTGCATGCCTGTCTGTCTCTCTGTAACTGTTTCCAAACACACAGACAGGCAGGCAGAGAGACAGACAGACAGACAGGTTGAGTGTCTGTATTTAAAGTTCTCCATCCAATATTAAAGAGGGAGAGAGAAACGAGTGGGAGGACGGGTGAGG
>CM061153.1:32596336-32623836 GCA_030710495.1 Labroides dimidiatus
TTTTCATGCGGTACATTTTTGTTGTTTCTCTCTCTGAATGAAACGACAGTCAGAGTGAGGGCTGTGATTGAATCCAGGTGGTGTCAGGTGTGTGGTTATTACCTGAGCTGGCAGAGCCTCCAGGATGCCTGTGTGTGCATCCATCTCGTCTGTGCCCTCTGATAAACTCCCGTTGACCTCGCTCTCTCTCTCTCCCGTGCTGCTCCTCCCTGTGGGCTGCAGTCTTTGTCGCTGCCCTGTTTTCCTCCTCCTTCCCTTTCCTCCCCCCCCCCCCCCCCCCCCCCCCCCCCCCGAGCCTTCTTGCCCCCCCCCCCCCCCCCCCCCCATGTTAAATGAGGGCACGGCCACACTCGGTTGTGCTGTGACAAATTGGCACAGAGGAGGCAGATGGCGGCGGGGAGGAGGCTGGTTGTCATGCCATTTGCTGCAGCGACATGAATTGATCTTAGTGCCGCAGAGCAAGCAGCTCCTCTGGTGTGCTCTCCTGACTTTGCGTCGCAGTGTTCGTAAAGAGCGCGCACGCAGCTAAACTCTGACACACATGCCGCCCTGCACCAGCCCTCCATCCCCATTAGTGTCAGTGATGTGTGCTGCAGATCTGCCCGTCTGTCAGAGGCTCCATGATGGGCTCAGCTCCTGCAGACGGAGGGATGCTGAGGGATTTGACAGAGAGAGCCGGCTCAGACTAATGGAGGGCTGCTGGGCCCCTCTGAGCCTCCTCCTGAGCAGAAACATACCATCAGTGACGCACTCTACATGTCAGAGGGATGTATGTGCATGCAGCCCGCTCTATTTACAGAGCCGCTGTCTCTGCAGTGTTTACCCATGAGGATTTGCTGGGCTTGACTTTTCCCCATGGCTGTTTTTCTCTTCCTTCCTCTTATTGCAGCGTGACTTCTGGTGAGATCATACTTTGTCTGACAGGACTGGCGCTGCTCATTACGCTGACTCCCTGGGATGTGAAAATATTCCCACATTGGGTTTTCTTTACGGCTGCGTGTGGCAGAGTGTGAGGCTGTAACGAGGTGGCTCACAGGAAGTGGAAACATCAAGATGAGGGGATCAGTTTACCTGAAAGGCCAAACACAGAGAGGTGTAGGTGCTGACGTCAGACGGGCTCTGAAGGGCTGATGATGCTTTCTGCACCAATGTGACATGAATGTGACTCCAACAGCAGTGACATCATGCTCAGATCACCTCACATGTTGTCTCAGACTGCTGTGCTGCTGCAGTGAGGCAGTATGGGAAATGGAGTGTCAGAATAGCAGGACATATAAAGCTACACCTCACCCTTCACTGTGAACTTTTTAGACTGAGCGTCTCTGTGGATATTCATCCTTTCTTTAAAGCCTGAAAACAGCAGAACAGCCCTTTTCTCTCTCAGTGAACTGTGCTCCACAGAGCTGCTAATGCTAATGCTAATGCTAATGCTAATGTGACAGACTGATCCGATACCTGAGATCAGGACTTGACTGATCGTCTGACTGCACGTCACTGAAACTGAAGTAGTTTAAAGAGTGTGTACGTGTGTGTTAGTGTCTAAAGCTGCTGTGAGGAGTTTCACTGACTGTCCCAAACAGTCGTCATGTGATGGATTAACGCAGGAGACACCAGTCCACCTGGTCACCTGGTCACACTACCACCCCAAATGGAGCGGAGCAGTGACTGGATCTGACTGCTTCCCATTAAAAACCAACATTCACTCGGGCTGCAGGCAGCAGGTCGGGATAATTACCAGCTTTAGTCCTCCTCACCTGGAACGTGACAGGATAACTTTCCCACGGTCTCTTAATATTCAGCGAAGCTGCGAGCCCTGAGCAGGGATATCGATCTGCAGAGGAGACGTGTTCCCTGCCTTCCTAACAGGCATCTGCAGAGTCATCTGTGTGGGAGTCGTGCTGCACCTCAGAGGAGCGAGATAAAAAAGAGCGTGAAGAGAACAGAGAGCTCAAAGAGCCAATCGTCAAACGCTCCGCGCCCCCTCAGGGTGTTTCTCTCAAGCAGAGAAAAGAATCATTTTGTTATTGATCACAGTTTCAGCTTCAGTTTAAGCTTCAGTTTGAGGCTTCAGTTTGAGCCTTCAGTTTGAGCTTCAGTTTGAGCCTTCAGTTTTAGCTTCAGTTTGAGCCTTCAGTTTCAGCCTTCAGTTTCAGCTTCAGTTTGAGCCTTCAGTTTCAGCCTTCAGTTTCAGCCTTCAATTTGAGCCTTCAGTTTCAGCCTTCAATTTGAGCCTTCAGTTTCAGCCTTCAGTTTCAGCCTTCAGTTTCAGCCTTCAGTTTGACTCCTTCAGTTTGAGCCTTTAGTTTGAGCTTCAGTTTGAGCCTTCAGTTTCAGCCTTCAGTTTGACTCCTTCAGTTTCAGCCTTCAGTTTGAGCCTTTAGTTTGAGCTTCAGATTGAGCCTTCGGTTTCAGCCTTCAGTTTCAGCCTTCAGTTTGAAATTCAGTTTGAGCTTCAGTTTGAGCTTCAGTTTCAGCCTTCAGTTTCAGCCTTCAGTTTCAGCTTCAGTTTGAGCTTCAGTTTGAGCCTTCAGTTTTAGCCTTCAGTTTCAGCCTTCAGTTTGAGCTTCAGTTTGAGCCTTCAGTTTCAGCCTTCAGTTTGAGCCTTCAGTTTGAGCCTTCAGTTTGAGCCTTCAGTTTCAGCCTTCAGTTTCAGCCTTCAGTTTCAGCTTCAGTTTCAGCCTTCAGTTTGAGCTTCAGTTTCAGCCTTCAGTTTCAGCCCTCAGTTTGAGCCTTCAGTTTCAGCCTTCAGTTTGAGCCTTCAGTTTCAGCCTTCAGTTTCAGCCTTCAGTTTGAGCCTTCAGTTTCAGCCTTCAGTTTGACTCCTTCAGTTTCAGCCTTCAGTTTCAGCCTTCAGTTTCAGCCTTCAGTTTCAGCCTTCAGTTTGAGCTTCAGTTTCAGCCTTCAGTTTCAGCCCTCAGTTTGAGCCTTCAGTTTCAGCCTTCAGTTTGAGCCTTCAGTTTCAGCCTTCAGTTTCAGCCTTCAGTTTGAGCCTTCAGTTTCAGCCTTCAGTTTGACTCCTTCAGTTTCAGCCTTCAGTTTTTAGCCTTCAGTTTGAGCCTTCAGTTTCAGCCTTCAGTTTGAGCCTTCAGTTTCAGCCTTCAGTTTGAGCTTCAGTTTGAGCCTTCAGTTTCAGCCTTCAGTTTGAGCCTTCAGTTTGAGCCTTCAGTTTGAGCCTTCAGTTTCAGCCTTCAGTTTCAGCCTTCAGTTTCAGCTTCAGTTTCAGCCTTCAGTTTGAGCTTCAGTTTCAGCCTTCAGTTTCAGCCCTCAGTTTGAGCCTTCAGTTTCAGCCTTCAGTTTGAGCCTTCAGTTTCAGCCTTCAGTTTCAGCCTTCAGTTTGAGCCTTCAGTTTCAGCCTTCAGTTTGACTCCTTCAGTTTCAGCCTTCAGTTTCAGCCTTCAGTTTCAGCCTTCAGTTTCAGCCTTCAGTTTGAGCCTTCAGTTTCAGCCTTCAGGTTCAGCCTTCAGTTTGAGCTTCAGTTTCAGCCTTCAGTTTCAGCCTTCAGTTTCAGCCTTCAGTTTAAGCCTTCAGTTTCAGCCTTCAGTTTCAGCCTTCAGTTTCAGCCTTCACAGTTTGAGCTTCAGTTTGAGCCTTCAGTTTGGGCTTCAGTTTCAGCCTTCAGTTTCAGCCTTCAGTTTGAGCCTTCAGTTTCAGCCTTCAGTTTCAGCCTTCAGTTTGAGCTTCAGTTTAAGCCTTCAGTTTCAGCCTTCAGTTTGAGCCTTCAGTTTGAGCCTTCAGTTTGAGCTTCAGTTTCAGCCTTCAGTTTGAGCCTTCAGTTTCAGCCTTCAGTTTCAGCCTTCAGTTTGAGCCTTCAGTTTCAGCCTTCAGTTTCAGCCTTCAGTTTGAGCTTCAGTTTCAGCCTTCAGTTTGGGCTTCAGTTTCAGCCTTCAGTTTCAGCCTTCAGTTTGAGCTTCAGTTTCAGCCTTCAGTTTCAGCCTTCAGTTTGAGCTTCAGTTTCAGCCTTCAGTTTGAGCCTTCAGTTTCAGCCTTCAGTTTGAGCCTTCAGTTTGAGCTTCAGTTTGAGCCTTCAGTTTCAGCCTTCAGTTTCAGCCTTCAGTTTCAGCCTTCAGTTTCAGCCTTCAGTTTCAGCTTCAGTTTCAGCCTTCAGTTTGAGCTTCAGTTTCAGCCTTCAGTTTCAGCCCTCAGTTTGAGCCTTCAGTTTCAGCCTTCAGTTTCAGCCTTCAGTTTGAGCCTTCGGTTTCAGCCTTCAGTTTCAGCCTACAGTTTCAGCCTTCAGTTTCAGCCTTCAGTTTTAGCCTTCAGTTTGAGCCTTCGGTTTCAGCCTTCAGTTTTAGCCTTCAGTCTGAGCCTTCAGTTTCAGCCTTCAGTCTGAGCCTTCAGTTTCCGCCTTCAGTATGAGCCTTCATTTTGAGCCTTCAGTTTCAGCCTTCAGTTTCAGCCTTCAGTTTCAGCATGGGTCTGATGAGCTCTGAGAGGAACATGTTGACGTCCCTCTCTAACATCCCTTCCAGACTCATATTTCACTTCAAACTTTCTAATTACTCTCACGTGGGAAACTTCAGTGATGCAACGTCCTGAGAAAGTCAAGCCAACCAGCTCAGCAGAAAAATGCACAACCCTTTCCCAGCGTGCAGAGTTTTATGAGATGTCCACATGCTATGAGGCCGTCTGAGATGGTGGACAGGAGCCAGCGTGTTGCAAGAGCTCAGAAAACTGCACAGAGAGCAAACTGTGAGGAGAAAAACAGGCCTGTTTGTGTTAACAGCTCATTCACTGTCAGCACAAACAGTCTGCAGGCCTCACTCCCTAAAAGCAGAGCCTGTGTTTACATTCACCAAATTCATAGCAAAACAGAAAAGCTCCCAGAACACAAGAGCGCAAAAACAAATCTGCAGCCGAGTTTAAATAAATCATCGCCCACTAACGGGGGAGAAATGGCTCAAAGAAAGCAGAAAGAAAGAGCAGGAGAGACTCTAAACACACTCAGCTCTGCAGACTCTCAGCTCTGCAGACTCTCATCTCTGCAGACTCTCATCTCTGCAGACTCTCATCTCTGCAGACTCTCAGCTCTGCAGACTCTTAGCTCTGCAGACTCTCATCTCTGCAGACTCTCATCTCTGCAGACTCTCATCTCTGCAGACTCTCATCTCTGCAGACTCTCATCTCTGCAGACTCTCATCTCTGCAGACTCTCATCTCTGCAGACAGCTGTGCAGACTCTCTTCTCTGCAGACAGCTGCGCAGATCTCAGGTGCTGTGGAAGTTTGGTTGTACTCAGAGCTGATTGGATCCATTAATTGGTGCCTGTCCTCAGGGTTCAGACATCCAGTGAATTCAGATAATGAGGTTTGTGTCTGTGAAGGTGAAAGTGAGGACGCTCTCTGTGCTGTTGGTCATTACACTTCAAATGAGAGCAGGTCAACAGTTAATGCGTTTTACTCCTTAAAAACAAGTAAAGGTCAGAAACAGTGGATCTTATTTTCTTTGCTCTGAATTAAACTTAATTTATGCAAATGTTCTGTTCCAGTGAATAATGTTTACTTGGAGGGCAGAACCCAAATTAATTCTATTAGAATAAAGTTGTAATTTTTTTCCCATTAAAGTTCTGTCATTAACTCCTGTTCAGCGCTCAGACGGATCCGTTTGGACCGCTGGCTGGGGTCCAGACCAGCTGCCTCAGAAGGATCTCTGGAGTTTTAGCTCCTGGCTGTTTGTCAGCTGTTTGTGCTCACCAGATGAAGTGATTCCTCTTTGTTTTTCTTTCTTTTCCTTTATTAGACCGATCTTCAGATGGACGTTGATGCTTCTGTCAGAAAACGCCTTCGTTATTTTAACTCTGTGGTTCTAACAGGAACAGCTGCCGTATAATCTGAGTCCAGCCGTGAATGGGTCTGTTTGTGGTTCTCTGAAGGAGGAAAAGGTTCCTGCGTCAGGGTTCCTGTGTGTTCATCAAAGTTCACAGGGGGCAGTTTCTGTGCAGGTCTTTCTGGCACCTGTTTTGATTCGTGTTGAGTTAGCAGCTACCTGAACACGGGGCTGGACGATGAGGGCAAAATAATAATTACAATCAATCTGACTGATACTGAAATCAACATGATTATTCATTCATTTCAAAACTTTATCAAATCAACTTAAAAGAACATTAAAAAATAATTCATTAACTAACAATAATAATAATAATAATAATAATAATAATAATAATAATAATAATGAATAAATAATAATAATAATAATAATAATAATAATAAAACAATGAATAAAAATAATCATCAAATCCACATGCACTCCTGAAAAACTGGCAGAAAACACTAAAAACAGTCAAAAACACAAACCCAGAAAAACTCCTGGAAGTCTTTTCAAAAACATTTTTTAAAACAAACAAACTTTTTTTTAATCGTTTTTCTTCGATTCTTAATGTTTTCATGATCATTAGAAGACAAGATTTAAATGATGATCAAATTTCCACTAACTGTCCGGCCTCATCTGTACGTTAGCTTAGCTTAGCCAGCGGTGACACGGACGGTTGTGCAGCAGTGACTCCCTGCAGAGTCACGCCGTCTCCTCCTCGTGCTTCTCTGTTAGAAACGCTGCGTACGCTCACCACAGCGCCTGAAAGCAGCGTACGCCGAGAATTGTTGGGGTCACGTGATCCGTGTGTGTGTGTGTGTGTGTGTGTAAAGGTTTAAATATTGGACAGGAAAGACCTTTGCTTTAAAGAGGGCGAATCAACAGTGCAAACCCTAAACTTTGCTGGAGGTGAAGTTCAGTTTGTCTTTGCATTTATTGCTTCTGTTCAAAGCTGCTATCAGCTAAAGTTTTAGCAGCTAGCTCCTTTACTGTTGGCGTGTTAGCTTGAATCAGGGTTCATCTGAAACTGATTAATGAGGACTGAGGAAGTCTTCTTCATCGTACTTTCCTCCAACACCCCCAGCAGCTCTGAAAGTCTTGTTTTTAATGATGCAGCGTCAGTGAGAAGACTGATTGAAAAGCTCGTGTGTCACGGCCCGCGTGGACAGAGCATACGGCCGGACGGGCTCACACGCAGAAAGACGACATCTGTAACTCCAAATCACTCAAACCGAAGCAGAGGGATGAAAACAGATTAAAGTGAATCTTTGGGAGGAAGGCCGAGCAGCAGAGAGTCAGAGAGTTATTTAAGGAGGTCCTGTTCATTCAGACCTCCACCATCAGGACTGTCAGATCCAGACTCACTGACATCAGCCACACGTGCTGTGAAGGATTCACAGACTGAGGACAGACGGGCTCAAAATGGGCTCAGCTCAAAGCTACATCAACATTCTGACCTTTTCAGAAACCGTTCAGGAGTGAATGTTTACAGGACGCCGGGCTGCAGGGGGGTTTCTTCAACACCTACAGAAGCAAACATCCTGCACAGCTCAGTGTGAAGGAAGCTCCTACATGAAACCTTCAGTTTGTTTCTGCAGCACCTCAGAGTTTCAGAGCAGCCTGCGCCCGTCCTCCTTTTTTCAAGGATTAATTTAGACATGAACTAAGAGCAGGAAGATCCTACAGGGGGCGCTGCCGAGCCCTCGCTCCACGCTCCCATGATGCTTATGAGCAACAACGTGATGCAAATCTATTCCTTTTGTTTGGACCTTCAGACCTCTGCCATTGTTTCCATGGTTACAGACCAGGTTGGGTTTTGTTACTGCCTTGAACGTTCATGTTCAGACCTCTAAAGGTCCTGGAGCCTGACGTCCTGTAAACACCCCGGAGACTTCTTCCTCGAGCCGAACCGTCTGTCTCAGATTTACACTTTGTTCTCCGGCCTCTTCTTCTCTGCTGGTGTGTTGGACACGTCGTCTACGCTCTGTGGATCAGCTCGGACCCTCTGGGAGGTCTTTTTGTTCAAGTACAGTCTGATAAGCACCGAGCAAGCAAACTGGGTTAAAGAGCGACATCAGAGCCCACACATGGGGAGAAAGGTCACGTGTCTGAGCGGTCACGTCAGGCCAGGTGGAGGCTGAACCCCAGCAGCACTTTGACAAACACCACCACCAGAGACCGCCCTGCGTGGCATCAGGTTCCCCGTGTTGTTCTGTGATAAAGTCTGTGACTGATACCAGCCGGCAGCACGTGGCCGTCTGAGGGCTGGTCTGAGGGCTGGTCTGAGAGCTGGTCTGAGAGCTGGTCTGAGAGCTGGTCTGAGAGCAGGTCTGAGAGCTGGTCTGAGAGCTGGTCTGAGAGCAGGTCTGAGAGCTGGTCTGAGAACTGGTCTGAGAGCTGGTCTGAGAACTGGTCTGAGAGCTGGTCTGAGAGCTGGTCTGAGAGCTGGTCTGAGGACTGGAACAGTAACAGGAGACCCGGTCTGATGCTCGTCTCTTGGTGTTGATTGGTCCAGACGTCCAGACGGAGACTCAGGACGTCACCTCTGCTGGGGGGAGGTGTTTCTAAAGCTGAGGGTGGATGAAGGATTCATCGTTCCTCACTTTGTGCTCACAGATTTGAAGTACGGAGCTCCGTCCTGTCAGCTGGATCACAGCCTCCAGCTGTTATCAGAAACCACAGACCCACTGGATCCTGATGCTTCTGTGATCCAGGACAGTGTGTCGGGTACTTGGACTGTTTCATTCAAACTGCAGACCTTCGCCTCCGTCTGCGTCATCGTGGGAAACGTTGTCTGACCCCGTTTAGGTAAACCAGCGCCCTGACAGAAGCGCGCACGTCCTCCTGCTCCTCTACGCAGACACGTTCAGCCTCTTGTCAAAGCAGCCACATGAGTAATGGCCCCGGGTCTCCTCCTGAACACGGACTAATGAGAGGCTCAGATCCAACAAGCAGAGTGCATCTATCACACACTCAGACTCCATGACAGCACCACCCAGGCTGAACCCCGAGCACGCACCAGCATCCAGAGCCTCTACAGACGGGCCTGTTCATCCCTCTGCTCTCCTGTTACTGCGGCGGCTCGGTCGCGGCGGCTCGGTCGCGGCGGCTCGGTCGCGGCGGCTCGGTCGCAGCGGCTCGGTCGCAGCGGCTCCTCCATCCTCTTTGTGTCTCCTCCGTCCTGACTGAGTCTGACCTGTGCTGAACTAACCATCAACACATCCTGAAGTCCAGCAGCTCGTTGAGACAACAGAGACGCCTTCTTCCTGCTGACCACACTGAGATCAACCCGGAAATACTGCAGTCGCCCCCTGGTGGCTAACTGCAGTCTGTTAACACTGATACTGAACAATAACATGGAACTATCAGATAATAATCTGACATCACTGAGGACATGATATTAAGTTGTAGGGATGAGCGAGTACACCATTATCTGTATCTGTTTGCCCATCCATATTATCCGTATCCGTACTCGTACGGGCGGGGCCTAAACCGGAAGTGGTTGTGTTTTGCCCGGAAATGGGCGGGGCTTAAACCCGAACTTTATTTTAAGTCTGAAACTGGCCTTTTTTTTTTTTCTTTTAAAGGCTTTTGTGTGATCAGCTATGTATTCTGTACAACTGGTAAAATGTGTCTGTAGTGGTGTGAAAGACTGTCTCTTTATTTATGATCTGTGTAAATTTAACAGGTGAAAAAAAATCAAAAATATGTCTTGTTTTTCACTTTATTTTCAAAAACACTGTGCTCATTCTGAGCTGACAGGAAATAAGTTGAAGAAGTAACTTTAAATACCAAACAAACCTCAATAGAGACGAGCAGAAGAAAACTGAGTGAGTAGTACAGAGATTAGAGCAACGTAAACTACAGTCAACTCAAGCAAGCAAGAGAAGCAGTCGCTGTCACTCGCTGCCTGTCTGTGTGTGTGTGAAAGAGGAGAGCAGGCACCTCCTCGCTGCAGGGAGGGGGGGGTGTGCTGTGTGTGACTGGCCAATCACAGAGCAGGAAGAGTGGAGACAGTAGTTGTTGATACCCAATGAGGATTCTTTTAGCACAGATACGAATAATCCTAAAAAAAACTCGTGTTGTATTCAGATTCGGCAAAAATGTATTATCCGTAACGAATACTCGTTTGAAACAAATATCCGGCTCATCCATATTAAGTTGTTCATGTTTTATTTGAGAGCCTCCGGCTCTCGGACAGATGCTGATGATGACCCCGATCTAATGAGACGTTTCATGTAAAGACCTGGATACTCTCTTGGATTCACTGCAGTGAATCACATTTATGACTTCAGTACCACATGAAGGATTTCATCCAGCAGAACAGTGAGGCCACTTTAAGGAAATGTTGCTTTTCTCTGCACATGATTTGTCTTCATACGCTCAGTTTTAATCTGACGTTGTTTTTAAAGTTCCTCGTGCATGAAGTGACTCCAGCTTCAGGAACCATCATGTTTGCGTGTCGTCATGAAGATGAGGAGCTAAGCGTGCACTCAGTGACACCGCAGAGCCTCCAGAGTCTGACTCCTGCTTCCACGGTCACGTGTTTCCGTGTGACGGCTGCGGCTCATCATTAACAGACGTGCACACGCTTAATAATTTGTGCCGCTAAGTGCTGCTGAGGCGGGAGCTGCCAGCCTGGATCTGAGCGCTGGAACTGATCGTCTGTCTGATTCCAGTCCAGTGAGCTGTGACGCGCTGTCGTCCTCGCTCCTTCCCCTCCTTTCTTCATTCAGATTTACTGCCTCTCCTCCTGCGTCTGTTCCTGTTTCCCGGCTCACGCCGCCCTCTCCTCCATGTTCCCTGACACGGCGTGGACGCATGGCGAGGTGCGAGCAGCCTCATCACACCTTCCTGTGTGACCGCCTGCAGTCAGAGACGGAGCTGTTGGAGCCAGTGAAAGCTTGTGTGTCCCTGGGTGTGTGTTTGATGATATCATCAGTGTGAGACGGCAGTAATAAGAGTGAGGTCAGCTGCCGCCCTGGGCGACTGCCCTGAAAGGTAGCGCAGTCCTGATAAGACTCACGTCTCTTCTCATCGCGCCTCTTTAGACTTCTGCTGTGTGATGAAGCGGACGCGTGGATGTGGCGTTTAAGCATGAAAGGCGTCTAATAATTGGATGCAGGCTCGACGTACGGCGACTGTTTGTCCCAGAGACAAAGATAAAGTGTTTAATCTTCGCAGGAACAGCGAACCACACAGGCATGATGATGCCATTATCTCTGTGAGGCACTCTGGCTGAGGAGCCTCACTCGTACCCTTGATTTATATTTCCCTTCATCAGCATCGAACGCTCGGATTGCAAAAATCAGTCGTTTATAAAAGCGGGACTCGATGCTTTTGTTCTTTTCTGCTGAAATTAACCAAAAAAAAAAAAAAAAACAAAGCGCCCGTTTGTGGCGCGTTCCCTTGGTAGCTCTCCCCTCCCTCTCTTCTTCATAATCTCGTTGGGATAATGTGACGGGGACGGATCTTTCTGGGTGACGGCTGCATGATTGCCTCTGCTAACAAGGGATGAAAGCAGAGGAACGTTCGTGGGAGCCATTTATCTGTCTTTGATCGTCCCTCAGCGACTCCGCAGTCACATCCTTCATGTTTCAAGTAGAAAGCTCAGTTTGGGCTCACTCGAATCTGAGACCTCTTCTTCTGTTGAGACCAACAGAAACTGTTGGAGGCCTCCTGGTTGTGTGATAATAAAACAAGAGTGAGTGAAGGTAACAGCCAGCAGAGCTGAAACACCTGATACCTGGAGACGTCTGGAACCATCCAAACATGAGAGGCCTGCCACTCATAGATCAGGAGAGAGAGAGAGAGACAGAGAGAGAGAGGGAGAGAGAGAGGGAGAGAGAGAGAGAGAGAGAGAGAGGGAGAGAGAGAGAGAGAGAGAGAGAGAGAGAGACAGTTCCACTCGATGGATAAATCATACAGAATGTCTTTCAAAGTCAGAAGAGTTTGAAATGCAAACAGTGAAACAGTCTGATCTTATCTCCCCTGAGCGACCAATCAAAGAGGAGCTGCGTTAACGGAGAAGTCTGTCTCTCATTCATTCTGCTGCTGAGTGATTGGACACAAAACCCACAGCGAGTCTTCAGAGTGGTGGTCTTCAGAGTGGTGGTCTTTAGAGTGTTGGTCCTCAGAGTGGTGGTCTTCAGAGTGTTGGTCTTCAGAGTGCTGGTCTTTAGAGTGTTGGTCCTCAGAGTGGTGGTCTTCAGAGTGTTGGCCTTCAGAGTGCTGGTCTTTAGAGTGTTGGTCCTCAGAGTGGTGGTCTTCAGAGTGGTGGTCTTCAGAGTGGTGGTCTTTAGAGTGGTGGTCCTCAGAGTGGTGGTCTTCAGAGTGGTGGTCCTCAGAGTGGTGGTCTTCAGAGTGCTGGTCTTCAGAGTGCTGGTCTTCAGAGTGGTGGTCCTCAGAGTGGTGGTCTTCAGAGTGGTGGTCCTCAGAGTGCTGGTCTTCAGAGTGGTGGTCCTCAGAGTGGTGGTCTTCAGAGTGCTGGTCCTCAGAGTGGTGGTCCTCAGAGTGGTGGTCTTCAGAGTGGTGGTCTTCAGAGTGCTGGTCCTCAGAGTGGTGGTCTTCAGAGTGGTGGTCTTCAGAGTGCTGGTCTTCAGAGTGCTGGTCTTCAGAGTGGTGGTCCTCAGAGTGGTGGTCCTCAGAGTGGTGGTCTTCAGAGTGGTGGTCCTCAGAGTGCTGGTCTTCAGAGTGGTGGTCTTCAGAGTGGTGGTCCTCAGAGTGGTGGTCCTCAGAGTGGTGGTCTTCAGAGTGGTGGTCCTCAGAGTGGTGGTCTTCAGAGTGGTGGTCCTCAGAGTGGTGGTCTTCAGAGTGCTGGTCTTCAGAGTGGTGGTCTTCAGAGTGCTGGTCTTCAGAGTGGTGGTCTTCAGAGTGGTGGTCTTCAGAGTGGTGGTCTTCAGAGTGCTGGTCTTCAGAGTGGTGGTCTTCAGAGTGGTGGTCTTCAGAGTGCTGGTCTTCAGAGTGCTGGTCCTCAGCTCACAGCTCTCAGCTCATCTTCTCTTCTTTCAGAAACCATTTGAATTTTTCTCCTGCACAAATACCTGAAGAGTTACGGTAATTAAAACAGCTTCCGTTGATCATCGCCTGTGCTGCAGTACCGTAATACCCAGGGTAAAGACTCTTTTCTTCTGTGAGGATCAGTTTGGAGTTTCTTGCTGCCTGGATGGTTGAGGAGTTTCCTGAACTTTAAAGGGAACTTGTGAAATGGGAGTTCAGGTGCTTTGATTGGATTTCAGAGTTGAACCCAAACTGTGTCTCTGGTTTCAACTACGTGTGGCATCAGAAGTAGATGTTCTGTCTCGTGTCCTAAGAAGTGCATTGAATGTGTTTTCTTCTTCATGAGCAGGGGTGCACTCCGCTTCTTACTAAGACCAAAGAAAAAGACAGAGAACATCTCACTCCATTCATCTCTGTGTTTAACGTCGTCTTTGGACGGAGATTATGACCAGACGGTCTACGAACTTTTAGTTCCTGGTAGAACATTTCCAGAGACTACTTGGTTCCTGTAGCCTGTTGTTAGATTATGTAAATCAGGCCAGTGATGTGTGGAGAAAAAAAAATAAAAGTGACTGCGACACACTGCCAGACAAGAAGAGGGCCATTAGATAAAGACTAAATCTACTTGGACTGGATTTGTAGACCTCTAAAAGGTCCACCCCGGTCTAAAGCATGAAGACAGCAGAGCCTTGTTTTGACTTTCGACTTCCATCAGGATGCATCCTCCTCAAACAGCTTCATCAAGTCCTGATCCACGGAGCCGATTAGGACACGTTTATATGAACCTGTCTCAAACTAAGGCTGCAGTCAGAGGACTTCTTCTGTTGTAACAGCTTTAACAGCTTTACTGTAAGATGGGAGTGTGAGTCCACTCTTGAACCCTGACTGCACAGAGGTGCTGCTCAGAGTTCCAGAGAGACGTGAGGAGTGAGAGGATGAATGACTCCAGATCGTAGGAGATCGGGCAGCGAGGCTGAGCTGGAGCAGCGTCGCAGGCAGGACTGGGAGACACTGGAAATCAACGGAGGGGAACAGGAATAAGTCCAATAATAAATCACATGTGAGGAAAAACTTTCAGAGGAAAATAGGAGCACAGGAAAGAGAGCCATCACGGGGAAACGAGGGTGCCCACAGCTCTAAGGAGAAGGAGAGGGAAACACGGCTCAGCCACACTGATCACTGCACCATATGGTGAAAGTCCTTGAGCGGACAGCCCGGGTTCAAGTCCAGCCTGTGGTGACTTTCCCACATGTCACTCCCCTGTTTCCTCCTCCATCCACTGTCCCGTCCTCTCACATTAAAGACATTAAAAAAACCTGCTGACTTTACGTGCTGCCTGCCTTCCTGAGAGCACAGAGATGTAGCTTTCTCTCTTTCTTCTCTTGGAGCTTGTTTTGACGTCTTTTTGGGAGCAAGGAGACCAATTATCATCACTTAAACTTAAACCTTAAAACGCTCACAGGGCTTCAAACCCTGGACGAGCAGCTGTCTCTGCTTCTTCTTTTTTAATCAAAGCCCGTCCTGTCTTCAAGAGAAATTCACCTTCCCTTTCTTGCTTCAATATTTAAGCATTTTATTAGCGTACCTGCACTCTGCCTGGTCTCCTGATTATCTGTTGCATCCAGTTAGCTTGGGCCTCTCTTCAAGCCCATGGAGGGGTCAGGAGTTCTGTGTGAATCACGATGGGCTCCGGCAGAACAGCAGTGAGTCAAATGTGCAGGGACAGGAGATGAAATCAGCTCTGTCCTCCATTGTTTCCTCCATTGTTTCCTCCATTGTTTCCTCCATTGTTTCCTCCACTGTTTCAGTATTAGAGCAGGCAGCAGTGAGCAGCCTGTGAAGGGAGCTGTATTTAGAGGATGTGCACACGGGAAGATACCTGAAAGAAACCTGTTACTGGATATGATCCTTGGTTATGTTCTGGATCAGTTTCAGCACAGCTACTGTTCACACTGTGATACTCAAACACTTTCTTACCCTCCTCCAAACTTCCCCAAAGGATGGTCCTGAAATCGATAAGCTGATTGAGTTCAGGTCAGATTGGAGCTCCTGAAACAGAACGGTAAAGACGGACACACAAACAGAGAGAAAAACAACAACACTGAGCCTGCGTTCCCCGATCGCTCTGCATTTCACAGCGCCAGCCTCAGGGGGTATCCAATTATGACGCCCTTGAGGGAATGACAGTGCTTGGATTTCTGTCAATACAGGGTTCAGGTAGTGTTTCTCAATAACACTCTGAATTATTGATGACAGAGAGATTGAGGGGAGAAGGGGATGGTTAGCACTCACTTTCATGCATGGGAAAGGGGGAGAGAGAAGAGGGAGAAAGGCTGATCTGCTTGATGAGGTGACCCGAGGTAGGAGGCGTTTGAAAATGCCATGAGAAGCGGAGAAGATTGAATGTGCATCCAGACTGATGGAGAAGAGAACGGTCAGGGAATTAAAGGCCTCCATGATGAATCTAAATAATTAAGATGGGCCAGAGGACGCCAGCTGAAGAGGAGTCCACCTGTGCGTGTGTGCTTATTTCTTCCTTTACTGACGGCCCTCTGGGTTTATCCTCAATCCCTCTGCAAACAGACATGAGGACGATGGATGACGCCTGCAGCGATTTCGCAGATCGATCAGAGAAACGTCTCTCTGTCTGAATCCTGCATAGATCCTTCTGTGAAGTCCGGCCAACTTGCTGTCTGTAGGAAGGAGTCCTGAGAGGAGGCCTGTCTGGAGGCTGTGCTTTGTACCTCCTGACAGTGATACCCGTTTCAAAGCAGTAGGTGTAAGCCAACCGTTTTGATGCTTGAGGATCCAGTTGTTCCATCTTGGTGCTCACATTTGAAGTGATTGTTCATGTCTGAGCTGTGCAGCGCTGCAGAACTTCAGTCGTGTCTGAGCCGTCAGTGTGGTTTTACTCGTGACATCAACTCCCCAAAGACGTGCCATGAAAACGGACTCTAAAGCGGCTCTAATCTGTGGGGATTCTTCAACCAGGACAGAGAAGACTGCGGGTGAGAAAAGATGGCCTCCGCTCCAAGACGACCCATCACTTGTCTGAACTCTGTGGGGCTGAGGTTAAAGCAGTGCTCCCCTGGGACCCCACTGAGTGGCATTGATGGCACGAAGGGTCCCCACCTCCCCTGACAGACACATCTCATCCTGGATGCCATCTTGCCCTTTAGCTTCTCTGGCCCTATGCAGACAGGCTGTGGCTGTGAGACGGCATTATACTGACACCAGACAGCTGACATACTAATCCGAGAACTAAAGGACTACAGGGACCATTGATTTTCTATTCTCGGTAAAAGACAAGAAGCCGGCGATCGCTCCTCTTTGAGCGGGGATGCTAATGGACTTTTTAAAATGTTGCTACAGGCTTCCCCCAGAGCCGCTCTGTTTGTGTCACCACAGGCCCTGTGACGCACTAAGGTCTCAGATCCTTCAGGACACGTTGGTGTCAAAGTTCAGCTTTCCTCAGCCAGATGCTCGTCATACTTTCATTCACCAAAAACAACAACAACAACAACAAAAACAATATTTAGTGATAGTATGAAGCTGATCATAGTTTTGATCAAAAAGCTTTTAACTTTAATTTTTACATATGGGAGTTGTAATTGAGTCACCAACACAAGTCTGAGTCAAGTCTTGAGATGAGTCCTAATGATGTGGATCACCCAATCAGCAGCCTGTCTGCATGAGTCTGGCTCCAGAGGGACAGGAAGTCACAAACACACCGAGACAAAAAACAAACAAACACATTTACAGCCTGCAGCAGGAAACGTCTCCCGTCTGAGTCGTTAATGTCACTAACGATACGCACTGTACAGGTGTTTTACTCTAACTCAGCAGTTTAGAAGATATTGAGATCACCAGTTCGTCCAATCAGAGGCTCAGCTCAGCTCAGGTGACGGAGGGGCGCCCTAGCTGTTACTGTGGCAACTCAAAGCCCGCCCCATTTCAATATGGCCGCACCAGCAGTTTTGCTTCAGAAGTGTCAGAAACAGACGGTGACGTCACAGAGAGTCTGTGGTTTCACCGGCTCAAAAACCAGTCCATGCAGGCCTCTGTACTGTGGGGGCCAGTCTTCCAATTACTGCCTGAGCACCTTGATCCCAGGTCCAATTTGCCACGATGACATCTCAGTGTTTATCCATTTGAAATCTAATTAATAGAGTTTCTGCTGTCTGAGAAGTTTGAGAGCGGACATCGAATGACTGCTGGTGACAGGGAAGAAAACACTGCATGACACGATGTGCTTGTTCACCATGTTGATGGTCATTATTCACCCACTGCTGAAAAACATCTTGCAGGAAATTTGTTTCCCCGTGATCTGTGATGTTTACATATCAGCTCAGTGTGTGTGTTGGAGGCAGGGGTGTGACCGCGGAGAGGAAAACAGCTCAATGATGGCGGTGTGACATTCGTCATGGGACTGCAGCGAGATTGGTGGTGTGACGAACGTCCAGCTGGAGTTCAGGGGGGGACAATACGACTCCAGACCTCAACAATGAGCAGTTTGTCTCAGCACGCTGTGCTTCACATTATGGGTTGTTTTCTCGCTGTGGTTGTTTTGGAAAAATCATCAGGCAGGTTTTTCCATTTTCCTCTGGGAAAACTGTTTTTTTTTTGCAAAGATGTCTGTGAGAGTGAAATCATTGTAGAAGCAGGTAGACGTTTGTCATTACTAAAACTCTGTCACCCTTTACGTGTGTCCAACAGCTGGGATCTCTTTCTGCAGCCCTTCTGTCTTTGCCTCCACCTCTCACAGTAAATGCTGTTTTCTCCTTAAAGACTTTCTGGGGGCTTAATAAGCGATCCTGAAATTATCTCACTTTTATAAACTTTTCTGTTCACAATTTAAAATAAGATTAGCAGTGCACAAACCTGTTATTTCTCTCAGTATCTGTGGTCATGTTTCCCAGGAGAGCATGAGTCCATGTACCAGACGTGCACTAAAAGTCTCTATGACGACACCATGCTAGCTGGCAAAGTTCAGCAGAGAGAAACTAATTTACTGATTAATTTAGTAGAGATGGTGGAGACTGGAGCTGAACTGACAGACAGAAAAACGACAGAAGAGAAGAAGAAAGATAAACAGGAGAGAGAGAGAGAGCACAGGCTAAAGGATAAAACATGAGCTAAAGGCTAAAACACAAGCTAAAGGCTAAAACAGGAGCTAAAGGCTAAACCAGGAGCTAAAGGCTAAAACAGGAGCTAAAGGCTAAACCATGAGCTAAAGGCTAAACAATGAGCTAAAGGCTAAAACATAAGATAAAGGCTAAAAAAGGAGCTATAGGCTAAACATGAGCTAAAGGCTAAAACATGAGCTAAAGGTTGAAACACAAACTAAAGGCAAAAACACAAGCTAAAGGCTAAACCACAAGCTAAAGGCTAAAATACAAGCTGAAGCCTAAAACATGAGCTAAATGCTAAACCATGAGCTAAAGGCTAAAACATTAGCTAAAGGCTAAAACACATGCTGAAGCCTTAACCATGAGGTAAAAGCTAATCCATGAGCTAACGGTTGAAACACAAGCTAAAGGCTAAAACACAAGCTAAAGGCTAAACAATGAGCTAAAGGCTAAAACAGAAGCTAAAGGTTGAAAGACAAGCTAAAAGCTAAACCATGAGCTAAAGGATAACCATGAGCTAAAGGCTAAAACCGGGGCTAATGGCTTAAACATGAACTAAAAGCTAAACCGTGAGTTAAAGGCTAAAACACAAGCTAAAGTCTAAAACATGAGTTAAAGGCTAAACCATAAGATAATGGCTGAAATCTGAGCTAAGGGCTAAAACACGGGCTAAAGGATAAAACACAGGCTTAAGGCTAAACCATGAGCCAAAGGCTTAAGTGTGAGCTAAAGGTTTTAACATGAGCTAACGGCTAAAACATGAGCTAACGGCTAAAACACAATCTAAAGGCCAAACAGAGTCATAATCAGTGAAAACTTTATCCTGAGGGATACTGCATTTCAGTTAAAGGCTAAAACACTGGCTAAAGGCTAAACCATGAGCTAAAGGCTAAACCACAGGTGAATCTGTCTGTGATGATGTTGATTCAGCCCACATGCAGCAGTTATTCTGCAGTGATCTGATCAAATCACTACCATCGAGTGGTTCTCACACAGACTTTAAATACTGTCATGGTACTGGGACATTTTGTCCCCAGACGTCTCTCACCCATGACTGCCGTTGTCTCCGGTGTCATTTCTCTCCCAGCTTATGGAGCTGTTTCTCACGGCCTGCTCAGGGCCCGGGCTAAAGTGGCTAATTGTGTCTGAAACGATCCAGGCGGCCAGGGATGTGCCCACTCATCATCCTGGTCTGCATGTCAGAGAGGAGGATCAGGGGCTTAGAGACTTTTCACAGCCGGGCCTGAGAGACCTTTGAGTGCACAGAGGTGTGAGGTGGAAGCTATACTCTACTCTGCAGCTAGCTAAAGCAGCTGGATCAGCCTGAAGCTCCGGTGGGGTCAGGGAACACGCTGCAGTATTTATTTGTGATGGACATTTCAGGAGTTGGCAGCAGCCACATGTAACATGCAGGTGAGAATAAAAGTTAAATTCTGGACGGACATTTTTAAGTGCTCTGTATGAATACCCCGGCAGGGGAAGTGGGAACAATTTCAATTTGAAGCAGTAAAAAAAGCCTAAATGACCTCATCCATGTCTGCAAAGACAATAACCTCTTATTAATTAAGTTTCTTTTCTTCATTAACACAATTAAAAGCCCCGAGACTCCAGAATTCTATGAGGAAACGTCTTATCACTCAGCGCTCTCGGTTAATCCAAATGAAAGTCAGATAATCAATGGAGAGTCCCAGCGTCCCCCAAACACGCCCAACTGCCAACGTCTCCCAGATGGCTGCACGAGTCCAGTTCATTAAAGACAAAATGATCTGAGCCCTGGACGTCCACAGCAGAGAACACAGAGGGCAAACATAAGATGGGATAAGCGGTGGCTTATTTCCCTTCGACAGCTGTCAGCTCATTAGCCGTCCACTCTCTCCTCAGGCTGCACAGAAAGTCATTAACTGATTAGACTCAATGTGAGCCTAAATGAAGAGAGCTCCTCCGTCCAGGAAGGGGACGAGCATCTACAGCACATCTCGATCTGGAGGTAACTGTGACTCTGCAGCTTTTGATAAAAAGGTCAAAGGAAGGAAGAAGCCGTTTAACACAGCTGGTGCTGTCAGGAGCGAGCGGAGCTGAGTCAGGCTGAGACCTTTGATTCTGTCGGATCCCAGCGAAGGAACAATAAAGCCAGAGCAGAAGAAGAAAACACGACCTCCACGTCCTGCTCACCCCTCGGTCCTATCACCTGTTTTCTTGTGTTTGAAGATTTTGTTTTGCAGAGTCATTAAGTGGCTCATCATTGTGCTATTTAAAGAACACATCTGCAGGAACGCTGTGAGCGAACTGGGGCAAGGTCGATGGCTCTGCTGAACTTGGGACAGCTTTCTTTTCCAACAGATACTGAGTTGGTGCTTTTTCCTCCGTATGTGGTTTTTTCTCTTTACCTGCTCTTAACTGAACCTAAACTCACACTAACCACTAACCTCTAAAGCTCTGCCTGACAATAACCTGCTCCTTTAACCTGAGTTTACGTTTGTGGTCAACATAAAAAAAAAGGATCTGAAGCTGTTTTTCAACCAGAAGTTCCAAGAACTTTTGGTTCATGGTAAAACGTTCCCAGATTTGCACCATAGGCCAAAAACCGGGGTCGACATTGGGTTTGTTTTTTACCCCAGAACTAAATTTGAGGCCTTGTTCCTTCATTCAAAAAGCATAGTTCCTGGGGAAAGTTCCTGCAGTGGAACCTTTGTGTTGAGCAGCAGAGATAATCCATGGGAGCTGTAGGCTGCTTTAAAATCTGGTTTAGCTGCGTTTGAGGAGCGTAACTCCATGACGCCAGCGTGATGTTGAGGGATCACGTTCTCTCAGAGCATTCCTCTTGTTGTAAACATCGTAAAGTTGTCTGTGAACTAAATCATTTGTTTTCACTCCATCACAGACGTTTGCTCACACGTGGCCTCCTCCCTCTCTGAGCAGACGCCCTGTGGAAAATAGCTAAGTGCTAATGAAGCTCAGACAAACCGGTTCTACGGCGGCTGACAGCCAGAGGAGGTTGTTTTTGCTGATGACGTGCTGCTGTCGGTGTTTACTAGGGATGAGCCGGATATTCGTTTCAAACGAGTATTCGTTACGGATAATACATTTTTGCCAAATACGAGCACAACAGGAGTTTTTTTTAGGATTATTCGTATCCGTACTAAAAGAATCCTCATTGGGTATCAACAACTACTGTCTTCACTCTTCCTGCTCTGTGATTGGCCAGTCACACACAGCACACCCCCCTCCCTGCACCCACATGCTGCAGCGAGGAGGTGCCTGCTCTCCTCTTTCACACACACACAGACAGGCAGCGAGTGACAGCGACTGCTTCTCTTGCTTGCTTGAGTTGACTGTAGTTTACGTTGCTCTAATCTCTGTACTACTCACTCAGTTTTCTTCTGCTCGTCTCTATTGAGGTTTGTTTGGTATTTAAAGTTACTTCTTCAACTTATTTCCTGTCATACGCGATGCATGTGACAAGACGGGGCTGAAAACGGCTCGTGTCGCGCTGGTCAGTGCCTCTTGCTTCAATTCAGGACCGTTTTTTTAAGGTTTTCGTTGTCTCGCATCTCTTTAGTTCTTTTTTTATATTTAAAGTTACTTGATTAACTGTTTTGCGACGTACACGCAACGCATTTGAAGGCTTAAAGCTGTAAACTCCTGGTGTCGCTTTTTTTTTTTTTTTTTTAACTGGCTGCGTGATTTTAGTTTGGCTGGTGAGAAAGAAACAGAAAAATAAAGTGAACAACAAGACATATTTTTTATTTTTTTGCCACTGAATGTTTGCACAAATCACCTGTTAAATTTACACAGATCATAAATAAAGAGACAGTCTTTCACACCACTACATACACATTTTACCAATTGTACATAATACATAGCTGATCACACAAAAGCCTTTAAAAAAAAAAAAAAAAGCCAGTTTCAGACTTAAAATAAAGTTCGGGTTTAAGCCCCGCCCATTTCCGGACAAAGTTTGTTGAGTTTGTTGTGGCTCAGAGGCAAACCTCTCAGCCTGTCACAAAGTGTTTCCCCGTAGCTGAAGCCAACTCTGTTCCTTAAATGCAGTGAAGCCTGTTGAGTCTGATGATAACGCTGTTAGGAAACTACATTGACTGCAGGAAGTATCTGAGCTCTTAGCAGGAGTATTAGCCTGCGTCTCAGTGTAGACCTGGTCTTCATGCATCATCATCATCATCATCCTCACCATCATCATCATCATCATCATCATCACTAAGCACTCAGGCTGTCAGTGCAGGATCTCTGCCCTCCTCCCTGAGGAGGCTGTGGTGTGTCTGGGCTCATATCGCCCTGTGGCTGTGAGCACATATTCATGTCAGTGGTGAAGTAGTTCTGTCAGTTGTTTGAGGGGATTAATTCATCTTAGAATTTCATCAGTCGTGTCAGACTGAGCTGCTTCGCAATGAGATGCAACCACTGATTGCATTTTCAACAGTTCAGACTGAACATCCCTGAGTCTGGGCCTCATGCTGAGCCGAGTGTTGTTTGGCTTTTTCATCGCTGTCAGATAAACAGCAGGACATGTTCTTTAACCTGTTTTGAATGTAAGTCATATCGTCTCTGTTTTTACGATGACATCAACCTGATGAAGGTTTGATGGTTTGGCTGAAACCATTAGCAGCTTGGCTAACAGGTTTTTACTGTGAAACTGCTGTTTTCTGTTGTTGTACTGATTTTATTTTCTGGGTTGGTTTGTTTTGGGACAGGAGCATCATCTCCACTTCTGTTAGCTGTGCTTGTTTGCATCTGGGTTGTAGAGGGTCATTGTGGTAGTAGACATTAAGTAGAGGTATGGGCCCAGCTAGAGTGATGTTAGTCAAGCAAAAAGGCACACCTGTGAATATTAAACCCTGAAGGATCCTCATCTGGTCGGTTTGTAAGGCTTTTTACCCCCCTCCTCTTTAAATGAGACAGGATTTGTCAGGTTTTGATGAAGAGTCAAAGATTTAACTGTCAGTAAACCACTCTGGGTCGTTCTAATTGTTGGCATTGTTGACTTTTAGGGGGTGTCTCTAATGTTCAGGCTGTATAAATATATTTAGTAGATAATTTAAGCATTTAGGAGAACAAATATCATTAAACGTTGTCTATACTTTTTTTTTTTTTTCCATGGCTTTATCTCTTGCAGTAACACCACAGTGACAGAGTCTGTTTGTTCAAATAGCTGTCCTTGCTGGCAGGAAAAACAGCCCCATCATGGTGTATGAGGCTAATCCATCAGGTATGCTGTCCTCATACATTGCCTCAGGCAGGACACACAAGCTGTTGTAATTTGCAGAGTAAACAGGAGCCGACGCCCGCCCACTCCCCTGGATTTATGGCGTTTGCGATCATCACTTGACCTCATGGCTAAATGCAGCGTTCTCCTCTGCATCCTGATGAGGCAGAACTATTACCCATATTGATGACGGCTCATGTCTCTGTTGACTTAATTTTCTGCTCCCACTTAAAACTAGGTGGCCTGAGTCTGGATGCCAAGCGGCACGGATGATCATCTCTGTAGGGCCTGTGAAGACCCCTGTGGAGGACACGTTGGCCTCAGTGAGCTGGCAGCGAGCACGGGTCATCACAGTCTGGAGTTTGTTTTGACAAATCCCTCTGCCATCCATCTGTCCCCGTCTCGTCCCTCTGATATCAAACAGATGTGGAAATTAACATTTTTACACAACCTCGGTCTTCTCTGCAGCCAGAGCTGTTAATTAGTGTCACACAGACACAAAACGCCCAGTGCTGTCTGAATCAAGCTGCTCTTTGGAGCGAGACTGGTCACCTTTATCTCTTATGTTCAGGCACCTGGATGGAGCGTCCGTGTATTTCTGTGATAAACTGTCAGTTAGGTTTACAGTCTGACCTCACTTATCAAAGATAGTTCAGACTCGTTCCACCCGTGTTTGACTCTTCTGTCTGAGGTAGAAGTAGAGTACAATACTTCCAGTACAGACGAGAGTTCATCATCTTTGTAGCTGACCCGCCCCTGAAGGTCCCCTGACCTTTAGGAAGTACACTGACCAAAACTTCCAACGCAACACATACAATTTTGAAATATTTGGTGTACATAAAATGGGATATTGGTTTTGAGTCATGATACATCAACTACAAATAAAAAGCTGAGAAAATTGTTGATTTTGTCGTGTGGGCAGCTCGTTCCGCTTGATTGCACATTGTTTAGAATTTTGCCTATCCCATCGGGTTGAGTAGAACTCTTTGACCAAACCTTCCATAATTTGGTCAATAAATAGCTATAGCAATGGACAACTTTAATATTCCTGTGCATTGTCCTGGGTCAACGTGTGACCATGCTGTGCCTGGGTCAAAATCAGTGAGAGCGAGCCGTTGGTATGCTTACTGGTGGAATGTTGCAAAGACGGGTTGCAAGGAACCTTGGCGTCCACGTGTCGACCATATCACGTCTCTGGAGCTGACATAATGAAACAGGAAGCACCAGAGATCGACCACGTGCCCCCAGACCACGTGTCACCACCCCTCGGCAGGATTGCTATCACACACGGGCTGAAATTCAGCAATTGATTGACTCCATGCATCACAGAATCAAGGCTGTGTGTGTGACGCCAGAGGAGGCCGTACAAGATACTGACTTCGCTGATCCAGAATTGCGCCTTCAACTGATGCAATGAATTTGAAACCAGGAAAAATCGGTTCCTCATTCCTGACTCTGAAACTGTGTTTTTGATTTGAATCTTAGTATTTGTTATGTGTTGTTAAATTTAGCGTAAGAAAATTACGTGTGTTGCAATAAACCCAAGTGTTGCGTTGGAAGGTTTGGTCAGTGTATTCCCCTCCATGCAGGGCTGTTTTCAGGGGTAGATTTCTTTATTTTTTAGGTGTTCATTTGTTGCTCTTTCCAGGACACGTCACATCTTTTCATCTTTTGTATCGTGCAGGCCTGATGGATTCTCAGGGCCTTAGAAGAGCTGAGCTGGAAATCTCAAACCCTGATTCAGTCTTTGCATGAGTGAGACAGATCTGATTCCATCAGCCTGACACGATAAGAGAAATAAGAGTTTAATCTGCTGTTATGGTCTCGTGCAGTCTGTGTTCAGAGTGTGGCTGCTGAAGCCAGAGGTTAGCTTGGATATGCAAACTGTTCTAACCCTGCTGGACTCGTGTCTCTGTAGGTGGGAGGTGGATCCACTGTGGGCCATGTGTTTCTGCTGAGGTCACATCTCCTGCCAAAATGAGGCTGATGCCCAGCTCGCCTCCACCCGTCCTGCCGGCCGTCCTGGCTCTCGCTCTGGCCGCCTTCTTACCTCAGCTGTCCTCAGGAGCCATGCCGTTCCCCCAGGACCTGGAGCCCATCAGCGTCGTGGGCAGAGAATGTAAGTTCTCACTTTCTGCTGTGTTGCCATGGTGATCCTTGTTGCAGGAGTAAGATGTGGAAGTAAAGCAGGGGTCACTAAAGCATAATAACTCATCAGAGGGGACGGCGGCTTACAGAGGTGGATGTGTTTAAGGGCAGGTGAGCAGGAAGCAGATCTGCAGAGGTTTGTTCAGGGGCTGGAATATTCTGACCTTTATTATTTCAGTTTCATTTACTGTGTGTGAAAAATGACATTTTAACCAGAGGAGTACGACCACCAACCTGCATGAAAACACTGCAGACTGTGTATTTATGAACTTTGTTTCCTTATTAAAGAGTTTCAGGTTTTACAGGTTTCCATATAGTAAACATGGATATAAAATAACAAAGCCACACGTTCATGCTAAAGATGTGGAGACTGCTTCATCATCTGCCCATAGCTCCGCCCCTGACAAACACCCTGAAGGCTGGCCAATCAGAGGGAGGGGGTTTTATGGAGCGGGGGAGCCTTAAAGAGACAGCAGCTAAAAACAAAGAGTTTCAGACAGAAGCTGAAGTAAGGGTTCTCTGAAACAGCAGAGGGAGAAAAGGTGGTTTTCTTTTTCTCTGTAAATCATTTAAAGCTGCTTCAGGAGAATCAGAAAGACAGAATGAAGCCCAGAGAGCCCAACACCCCCTCTTTAAAATGTTGTGTCTCAGCTGCTGGTTGTTAATGTTGTGTTTTTAATGTTAAAATGACTCCTTATGAAGATGATGACATCACGGCTCATACAGTAACACCCCCCCCCCCCCCCCACCCCCACCCCCCCCAGGTTAAGCTTTTAGACTGACAGATAGGTTTCTGAGACACTCTCTAACACGACACACTGAAGACTCCCCATCATAAGAGCACCCAAGGGACCCATCTACGGCACTCAATCACCGAGGAGGTCCACAGAAGATGTCCTGGCTTCTAAATGTAATGACCCATAATTGATTTAAGAGGTGGCTGAGACCATGGCCCACACACTGTAATTGATCTATCTGGAGGAGAGTAACGCCACCATTAGCAGAAATAGCTGTGCTAATAGTGCTATATGTGGAGCCGCGTCCCAGGTGTAATGAGAGTCATTTGTCACCTGTGGTTCCAGCAGGTGACAGGGAGGCACAAGGTCCCGCACAACTCTGTGAGCTATCCATCATGAATCTGGGTACCTCATGGAATTAAACCTCTTTGAGTCCCTCTCTGGGAAAGTGGGCAGAAGACTCACCTTGGTGTCTGTTCTTTTTGTGACGCGCTCCTCAGAGAAGCTCTGGAGAGATTATTTCACTGGAGCTGCTCAAAAATAAATAAAATAAAAAGAGCCACAAACGTCTGTGTGTAAGATGCACTTTAAACACTTTTTTAAAAAACTCATTAAAAGTATGTTGTGTCTTAACGAGTCTTTGAGTGACACCAGCAGAAAAAATGACAACAAACAGGGTCTCAGGGCCGTAAACAAGTTTAATACTTATCATCATCGACTCCGACCTGTTTCACAGCAGATTATCAGGACAAATTCACTCTGAACACACCTCAGACCACAGGATAATCTGATAGGATAATCTGACAGGATAATCTGAGAGGATAATCTGATAGGATAATCTGATAGGATAATCTGATAGAATAATCTCATAGGATAATCTCATAGGATAATCTGATAGGATAATCTGATAGAATAATCTCATAGGATAATCTCATAGGATAATCTGATAGGATAATCTGATAGAATAATCTCATAGGATAATCTCATAGGATAATCTCATAGGATAATCTAATAGGATAATCTCATAGGATAATCTGATATGGCACTTTAATCTAGCTCAGACCTCATCACAGACATGGACTGGTTTGATGTGCCAGTGCAGCTGCTTCCATCATCCACCCCACATGACTGACCCAGTGCCATTAAAATTAACCTCCATTCTTTGTGTCTACGAGCAGCAGATTCACTGCACAAAGCGTGCCAGCTGGGACATACTTCTTCTTCTTCTTCTTTTTTTCATTTAACCTTTATTTAACCAGGAAGATCCCAGTGAGATTAAGAACCTCTTTTTCAAGGGAGACCTGGTCAAGATGGGCAGCAGCAAACACAACACATGGTTCCAAATGACAGATAAAACCCCAACGGATAAAATACATTAAATAAATTAAAAAGTACGCGAGCAAATCACAAAAAACAAGTCCATGTGGTGGAGTCGGCCTCAAGTGTTTTCAGTTTAGATTTA
>CM061153.1:32628836-32853836 GCA_030710495.1 Labroides dimidiatus
TCCATATATCCATCCATCCATCCATCCATCCATACATACATATTGTCAAGAACCATGAACCAGGAAAGGACACAAATGCAAGCTCAGCCAAAAGTTCCGTAAATCACAAGAAGGTTTATTGACAAGTCCAGGTTTCAACGCACAAATCAGGTAGTCAGCCAGGCAGGGTTCGGTACATAGAAGCAGGTAGTCAGACAGGCAGGGTTCGGTACACAGAAGCGGGTAGTCAGACAGGCAGAGTTCAAAACACCAAAAGGGTAATCCAAAAAAAAACCAGGCAGAAGTATCCAAAACACGAGACTATAATCAGGGTCCAAAAACGAGAGCAAGAATCAGAAACAGCAAGACTAGACGATAAACAAGGCTGGGACGAAGACTGTGAAGTACGACGAACTGGCAACGAGACAGTGAGACACATGAGGTTAAATACAAGAGGTAATGAGGGGTGATGACACACAGCTGGGGAAGACAATCAGGAATCAGGTGTGACAGACAGGGCAGGGCAGACAGGAACAAATCTAAAAGACAGAGACAAGGGTTAGTGATTTCAAAATAAAAGCGGAAACAAAACATGAATCAAAATGTGTAAAAACAACAGAAACTTGACAGACATGACACATATATCATCCATCCATCCATCCAACTTTCCATCCATCCATCCATCCATCCATCCATACATACATATATCATCCATCCATCCATCCAACTTTCCATCCATCCATCCATCCATCCATATATCCATCCATCCATCCATCCATCCATCCATCCATCCATCCATCCATCCATACATACATATATCATCCATCCATCCATCCAACTTTCCATCCATCCATCCATCCATCCATACATACATATATCATCCATCCATCCATCCAACTTTCCATCCATCCATCCATCCATCCATATATCCATCCATCCATCCATCCATCCATATATCCATCCATCCATCCATCCATCCATCCATCCATCCATCCATCCATCCATATATCCATCCATCCATCCATCCATCCATCCATCCATCCATCCATCCATCCATCCATCCATCCATCCATCCATCCATCCATCCATCTGTCCTCACAGATTGAGTTTGAAATCTCTGTATTTGATCTCAGAATAACGCTGTCTTCACTTCTCTCGCAGGGATCATGTGTTTGCTGTCAATCTCACCTCTTCATCTGAGCAGATAATCCCACAGCAGGTGAGACAGTCATAACTAAAGACTTCCTGGTGGAACTTGTTGCTGTTAACAGCTCGCAGCTCAACATCGGAAAGAAAGGAACCTGTCTTTGATACACGTCATCAAACAATGACCTGTGAAATATGAAATATCAGAAAAATGGTGGTTAAAATGTATTTTTCACCTTTATTTCTTTTTTGCCTGCATTATTCTCTCATTATTTCTTGAAATTAAAGACTTGAGCAGAAACTCTTCATACTGTACCACCTCCTGACATATTCTGACTGATATTTAAAGCTGCTCTAAAGAAGTCTTTGTGGAAAAACAAACTTCAAACCAAACGTGTCTTTACAAAAGAAAAAAAAACCTGTCAGGTAAAGTTTGTATCTCATTAGTTTCCCTTCCTACCCGTTTTACAGCCTTTTCACTCAAGTAGTGAGCAATCTCTCCTCACACGTATTTCCCATACAAGTGGAGCACGGCTGTCGTGGCTTTTGAAGTGGCATGCTCTCTCCTATCTGAATCTCATTTGTCAAACATGATTGCTCTTAAATAAAATCGCTCCAAGGTCTGGAGTTTTGTTTGCTTGTATTCAGATTAATGCTAAACACAGATACTCAGCCCGATAAGGCCGCCACTCCATGTCAACCAGATCTGAAGTATTGATTTGGATGTGGAGTGTGGCACAAAGTGAAGAGGACCTGAGAGGAATGTGATGTTTCTTCATCGTCTCTCTGTTTTCTTCAACAACCTGCACATCGAATGTTTGTTTTTGATGCAGTTTTTAGCACTCAAACCTCTCCAGCTTCAGTGACAGTGAGAACTAATAGAAGAGTGACGGTCTTTAATGGTTTTCACCCTCCTCTTACTCTCCTGTCCTGGTCCAGGCCTGATCAGCAGTCTGTGACTCATGACACCAGAAAACGGTTCATCCTCTTCATCACAGATCTGTTCACTTTTTAAACAGCTCTTCTTTTTTCTTTACTCTGGACAATCCTTCATATTCTCCCCTCCTGACTTCCTGTGCCTGGGTGGCCACAAGTAATTATTAGTGAACCAAATTGAGCGTGGACCAGCCGGGACCTATTAGCATGATGCTAACGGCTGCTGAACCCTGTCAGATCCTCACAAAGCTCTGATCCTGCACGGAAAGGTGTCACCTTTAAAATCAGAAGGGAGCAGATTGAGTTGTAAAATGGGACGAAAATAATCTGCCATGACTTTGCTCATTGATTTCTGTGACTTGGAGACACATTTGTACTCTTAGGATCCTCACCTCGGTCAAATTTACCTGTAAGAACAAGGATCAAGTTACAGCACACAGACCAACAACGCTGGCCAACAGAGTTCAGTTAGAAGTGATGGTGGACACTGGAGCTGACATATACCTGAACACGGGTTAAAACACGGGTTAAAACACGGGCTAAAACACGGGTTAAAACATGGGTTAAAACACGGGTTAAAACACGGGCTAAAACACGGGTTAAAACACGGGTTAAAACACGGGTTAAAACACGGGTAAAAACACGGGTTAAAACACGGGTGAAGCTGTTTGTGATCATGTGCTGAACAGATGATCTGCTCACCCTCTGGACACTAAACTTCAGGGTTTAGTTCTTTTTTGTCTTTTTGTAACAGAACAACAACAGTTGAGGTGTAACTCCACACGGTGAGCAATCAGGACACATCAAAATAAAAACACAAGGCTGACACAACAGTTAACACTGAGGGTTAGTGTAATTATCTATGAATACATTAGTTTACAGTATGAACAGTCTAAATTTAAAAAACAAGCTACAAACTGAGTTTACAAAGTTTTTGTTGTCACGCTTTAAAAAATAACTCTGCTTAATATAAACAAATACGTTACCTCGTCAACAAGTGGTGCTAAAAGATCTGCTTCATGCTCTGGCAAGAGATCTGTCCTAACGGCAGTGGGTGATGGTGCTCATGGGAAATGGAGTCTTCATCCAGGAGAAACACGAACAGTTCTGACCTCACGTGTCACTGCAATCAGCACCAAACAGAGTCCTCACAGAGTCTTTAATTCAAGAACAATAAGACGAGGACTGAAGACTAGAATCAGTTTAAGACTTAATTGAAGACCTCTGTGACAGTAAATATTCATAATGTGGCGTCAGCCTCACCCTGAGGCAGCTGGGATGAGGATGAATATGCTGAAAGTCCCCATAAGAAGAAGAAGAAGCTGAACTGTGATTCAGTCGACCACACGTTCACCAAACTGCTGCTTTCAGAGCTTATTCCTGTCTGCTGCAGGAAATACTCACCAACAAACTCAAACTTTGCTCTTTTTAAAAAGCGTGGGCTGTGAAGCAGCCAGCTGTGTGGAGAAATGACTGAGACCTTCTCAGGAATCAGACTTCAGGTGTGAAACGTTTCCTGAGAGCTTCTTCTTCAGAATGAGTTCAAAAGGTTGATGATGAAAGAGAAATGTTCCCGCAGCTTGAGTCTCTGCTGAAGACGTTTCAGATGTTATAGAATAATAATAATGATGTTATTACATGTAAGTGATTGAACTGAGACCACGTTGAGAGTGTAAAGCAGGAAGTGCTCAGTAATCAGGACTTTAAGCCGCGTCTCATTCTACTTATGATGGCCCATCAGTCGGCCCGGGTCCCGTCAGCCCGGGTCCCGTCGGCCCGGGTCCTGTTGGGATTTTCTGCATAAAATAATCTCCACAACTTGGACCCAAACCAGGACCTAGACAGCCTCCAGTTTCTTGGGTGGTATTTATGAGCTCTGGGAATGTATCGGGTCAGTAAATTATCCGACGGAGGGAGAGCACAGCACATTAAACCCTCGGCTGGCAGAGCTTGTTAACAAGCTGATGGATCTTTTTCTAAACAGCCCGGCACTGATAGAAGTGCATGTGTGTTTGTATTTGAGGACTTGAGGTCACAGCTTTTGGTCCGGGGTTAATTGGGGCTAAATGAGTCCTCATGTGGTCAGTGGAGTGATGCAAACATCCTCTGCAGAGCTCTGAGTGGCTCACAGTGCAGAGGGATCTTTATCATCGCACACCGATGAGCTGCTGCAGCCATTCCTGACATTTCTCTCTGTTTGTTTTTCGTCATCACAGTTTATTGAAGTTAATGAGATTTGCATCACAGCTGTCTCGTAATAGCACTTGAACGATGGGGAGCAACAAAGCTGGGTTGGTGAGAAACAGCTTGTCTTTGAGCTGACAGTTGGCTGTTTGTTCATTTTTCAGAAACTGACTTGGAAGACGAAGGATGTGGAGAAGTGCACAGTGAGAGGGAAGAACAGCGTGAGTATTATCTTGCAGACACATATGCCTTCTCCTCTCTGTCTCTCTGGTTTTATTCCTCCCTCCTCGGGCTCCTCTTCCTCCCTGCCTTCGTCTCCTGCTCTGTGAAGTTTTGCAATAAGCAAAGATGTGCAGGTATAGCTTATCAGAATCAGGGCTCACATCTATCAGCGGACGACAGAGCGGGGCTTTTGGCACAGTGTGTCCCTCTGCAGAGCTACAGTGAAACATCCAGACTCAGTCTGGGGATTATGATAATGGCTGTAAAACAGAAAACACACCTGCCGTCCTGCTGTTTGTCCTGCTTTGTTCTGTCCCAGACCTGCTTCCTAATTTGCAATAACATGAATCTGTTTCCATTCGAACAGGACGAATGTTACAACTATATCAAAGTCCTGGTGCCGCGAAACGATGAGACTCTCTTTGCCTGTGGCACCAACGCCTTCAACCCCACCTGCCGCAACTATAAGGTGAGAATCAGTGCTGCCGTGCAGCTCTCCCGGCCTCAATTTCAGATAAAAGATCATACTGCAGCTATCATAAGACGATATGTGGTTGTGTCCTCGGGTGTTGTTCTACCTGGTTACGTAGCTGCTGATGGAAGTAGCATGGAACTGCTGGCTTACATGATTTCAGCACCAGACTTAAACATCCGTGTAAACAGGCGTGGAGTACATGAAGTTACTGTGACACGCGTGCATTGTTGGAACTGTGACCTGAAGAGTTTGATTGATAAGTGACTTTAAGCTCTGAGTCGTTGTTTCCAAACGCTGACTCAGCGTCTGTCACTGTCTCAGTTGAATAAAGTCTCCAGAGTCTGGAGAGGTGGTGCAGGAGTTTGGTAATGTTCTTACCATCTTTACTCACTCACGTGCTTTGTGGGTTATAAGCTGTAAATATTTAGTCTTTGGTTTTTGATCTTTTGATATCATATTGTATCATAAAGCATCTTACTGTGGTGTATGGCATCATGTTGTTTTGGATGGTTTTAATTTAAGATAGAGGTCTTTGAAACTCATGTGTTAAATATGACACGTTTGGCTGTAAAGGGTTAAAGTCTGGTCTCATAACCATTGTTTCACATTGTGTTGTACTATTGGTTCGTAATTTGTTGCATCACTGATCTTCTCATATTGTCTCATCTCGTTTAGTCCTTCTCATATCGTATCTCCTTTGAAAGGCTTTTCTCATCTGGTCACATAACGTCTTGTATCATGTCTTATCATGAATATCACATAACATAACATAACAATTTATGAACCTCACGTATCAGAACCTCATGTATGATAACCTGACATATGATGACGTCTCATTCTGTCATGTCTCATACCATGTTGTATCTCATCTTCTTGTGTCGTCTCATCTCTTTGTAAAGTCTTCTCTTGTCTCATCTTGTCTTGTGTTATGTCATCTTGTAGTATTTGGTCTTCTAATGTCCCTTCATGTCCTATCTTCTTGTATTGTCTCTTCTCATCTCTTCTCATCTTTTCTCATCTTTTCTCATCTTTTCTCATGTCGTGTCTTCTTGTAAAGTCTTTTTCTCGTCTCATTTGGTCTCATATTGTCTCGTATCATGTCTCATCTTATCACGTCTTGCATTGCATCTTCTCTTCTCATATTTTATTGTCTCATATCATTTTGTAGTTTTGTCATGTCTAATCTTGTCTTGTCACACTTTGTGTTGTTTTGCATCAGTTCATTGTCTCTGAATGGGCTCAGACAGGTTTAGTTTGGGTCTCTACGTTGATGATTTAATTAGCCTTAACGAGTAATCAGAGTCAAACTGATCAGATATGTGACTTCAATCAAAGAGCTCTTCAGTTTGTTTTCCTAACTTCATCTTTTAAAACGACAACACCACAAAAACGAGACACAGCACATCAGAACCGAGCTGCTGGAGCCTGAACACCAGAAAGAAAAACTAACATCAGTTTGAAGAAGAACATTTACACTGAGACTGCTGTAAAGGTCTGTCCTCATGGTGGTTCAGATCAGACTTCTTATCTGGTCTTGATGTTGGTCTCTGTTAATAACATTTATCATCATTTACAGGTCCAGACCTGTTAACACTTTAGGAAAGTGGCTTCAGATAACGTTTGTTATGAACTGATGCTGTATGAATAAAGATTGATGGATGGATAGAATAAGGACAGGTGAGCACAGGTTGAATCCAGCCTTTTACAGCTGTAACAGTAACCTGACAGATGGCATGAGGTCATGTTTTCAGAGAGGATCCAACAAACAGCTGCAGGTTTAAACACAACACACTGTTTGCTGTGAATGAGGACGTATTCATGCTTCACATGGCCGGCTGACTTCAGCGTCTGATGTTGGTGGAATCATGTCAGTGAGGGAGCGATCTGTTGACAGAACACCAGATACGCTGATGCTGGCAATAATATAACAGCATCTGACACACAACCACACTGAGTGAGCAGATGAAGAGAGAGCGACAGGAAGACGACGAGAGAAAAGACCAGGACCACCAGACAAATCCCAGCCAGCAGACCAGGCTCCGAGCTGCACGTGGTCTCTGTGGTGATTCCCTCATTTCAGTGACAAACAACAACAGAGCAGAGCAGAGGAGAGGAGAGCAGAGGAGGAGAGCAGAGGAGAGGAGAGCAGAGGAGAGGAGAGGAGAGGAGAGGAGAAGAGAGGAGAGCAGAGGAGAGGAGAGGAGAGGAGAGGAGAAGAGAGGAGAGCAGAGGAGAGGAGAGGAGGAGAGCAGAGGAGAGGAGAGCAGAGGAGGAGAGCAGAGGAGAGGAGAGCAGAGGAGAGGAGAGCAGAGGAGAGGAGAGCAGAGGAGAGGAGACGAGAGGAGAGGAGAGGAGAGCAGAGCAGAGGAGAGGAGAACAGAGGAGAGGAGAGCAGAGGAGAAGAGAGCAGAGGAGAGGAGAGGAGATGAGAGGAGAGGAGAGGAGAGGAGAGGAAAGGAGAGCAAAGGAGAGGAGAGCAGAGGAGAGGAGAGGAGAGGAGAGGAGAGGAGAGCAGAGGAGAGCAGAGGAGAGGAGAGCAAAGGAGAGGAGAGCAAACGAGAGGAGAGGAGAGCAGAGCAGAGCAGAGGAGAGGAGAGGAAAGGAGAGGAGAGGAGAGGAGAGGAGAGCAAAGGAGAGGAGAGCAGAGCAGAGGAGAGGAGAGGAGAGGAGAGGAGAGGAGAGGAGAGCAAAGGAGAGGAGAGGAGAGCAGAGGAGAGGAGAGCAGAGGAGAGGAGAGGAGAGGAGAGGAGAGCAAAGGAGAGGAGAGCAAAGGAGAGGAGAGGAGAGCAGAGCAGAGCAGAGGAGAGGAGAGGAAAGGAGAGGAGAGGAGAGGAGAGGAGAGCAAAGGAGAGGAGAGCAGAGCAGAGCAGAGGAGAGGAGAGGAGAGGAGAGGAGAGGAGAGCAAGAGAAGAGAAGAGAAGAGGAGAGGTTTGGTTTTAAAACACCCTTTATTTTCCAGTCAAAAAATAATGAAAATCCAACACATGACAGTGTGTAACCTTTGCCCAATAAAAAAAAAGAAAATAAATCCTAAATCACACCATCAAAACAAAACAAAGCACACAAAAAGGTGTTCATGTTAGAGAAAATCAGTCACTTATGATCAGTTCTCCATTTTCTCCAATGGAACAGAGAACTCCCCTCAGGGCCCATGTTCGACTGAAAGTCTGCAGCTCATCTGTCATTTTATAAAACAAAAATTCAATTTTCAGTCGAGCCTTCAGCAAACCCTTCAGTACCGGCACCGGCTGCACACTACCAACTCCAAGGGTCTGGTTTTTCCTTGTTAGCCAGATGGCTAACTTGGCAGAACCAGAAATAAAATTCATCAGAGTGTGCACTCTTTTCTTTTTGGCGCTGTACTTCGGGCCAAAAACAAACAAAGGAAAAGAAAACTGTTCCCCGAGAGCCTGAAACCAAGATTTTAAAAGCTCAAACAGAGCCACCAGCCGAGGACACTGGACAAATAAATGAAAAACTGTTTCAGTCTCAGAACAAAACCCACACTCTTCCCCCTGCTCCGGATCAAGGTGTGCTCTGTATCTGTTTGTGGCTATCGCCCCATGTACCACCCTCCACTGGAGGTCTGCTGTCCGCTTTTCAATGGGCAGCTTGTACAGGGACCGCCAGCTGCCTCTAGGGGAGATGTCTGGGCCAAGAAACTCAGTCCACCTCGACTCCTTCAGCCCAGCCAGAGAGCGCAGGTGCAGAACCTTCACGCAGCTCTGGTAGACTGCCCTCTTACCAGTGTCCTGAAAAACACCCAACTGTGGAGTTTTAAAAGAGAGCAGCTGCCCCCCTCCTTCCTGCCACTCCCCAACAGCAGGTGAGACAGCCAGAGAAGGGAAACTGTACTCCATCCCTTCAGTCCACAGCTCACAAAGAGCACAGTCCATTGCAAAAGTTCTTAAAGGTGGTGACAGGGCGGCACAAACCTCCTCCACCACATTGCTCAGCAGCCTCGCAGACGTGATGCCGCTTCGCTCCCTCAGGGCATCCAGAGAAGTCCGTGCCCTCATCAGGTGCCCCAGTTTTGTGCAGCCAGCCTCTCTGAGGTTAGCCCTCAGACTGGCAGACTGCAGTGTACGTGTATTGAGGAAACCATTAAAGAACAGAGGCTCCTCAAAAATCCACATACCCGGGGTCCCGGCTGTAACTCGGGAGATGACGAAAACCTCCCAGGCCTGAACCACAGAGCTGTAGAAAGTTGTAGTCCCTACCAGGTCCACAGCCTTGGGTTGCAGCAAGAAAAGCTGTTTATCATAGCCCAACCTGCCGGCTCTCCTTAGCAACAGGCGAGCCGTATCCAGCCAGCTTGGGCCACAGTCATAGAGGAGCCTCTGAACAGTCCGCAGTCTGAAAGAGGCAATTTTTGCATGGATGTTTATCAGCCCTTGCCCTCCTTCATCCACAGGAAGGTACAGGACTGCAGCTCGGACCCAGTGTCTGCCGGACCAGAAGAAATCCACAAGGGTCCTTTGGATGTCTTCAATCAGGCCTGGTGGTGGTGTTAGAGGGACCAGTCTGTGCCAAAGAGTCGAGGCAACCAAGTTGTTTGCCACCAGGACTCTCCCCCTGTAAGACAACTGCGGTAGCAACCATTTCCATTTAGACAACCGAGCACACACTTTTTCCTTCACACCCTCCCAGTTCTTCGACTGAAAAGCCTCGTTCCCCAAAAAAACCCCTAATACTTTCAGGCCCTCTTTTCCCCATTCCAGCCCCCCAGGCAGACTGGGCACTGCCTGACCCCTCCACTGCCCAACCAGCAGAGCCCTACTCTTTGCCCAGTTCACCCGTGCAGATGAGGCCCCCTCATACAGGGACAGGGCGTCCCACAAACTCTGAACATCCCCCTGGCTGGTGATAAAAACATTTACGTCATCTGCATAAGCAGAGACCACAGGAGGACGCTCAGTGAGAGCAGGACCCGGCAGCGACAGGCCGCTGAGACGACCCCTCAGCCTGCACAGCAAGGGCTCAATGGCGATACTATAAAGCTGACCCGATATGGGACAACCCTGCCGGATCCCACGCTGCACAGGGATGGGCCGACTCAGCCCTGACCCCACTTTCACCAAACACTGTGCTCCCCTGTACAACAAGCTTATCAAAGACATAAAACCATCACCAAAACCAAAACCCTTAAGTGCAGAAAACAAATAACCGTGATCCACCTTGTCAAACGCCTTCTCCTGATCAAGTGACAAAATCCCCGTGTTCACATTATAAACTTTACACAAATCAATAGCATCCCGGATCAGAAAAATATTGTCCATTATATTCCTTTCTGGTATGCAATAACTCTGATCGCTATTGATGATGATACCAAGAACACTGTTCAGTCTGTTAGCCAAGGCTCTAGACAGAACCTTATAATCCGTGCAGAGAAGGGCCACGGGCCTCCAGTTCTTAAGAAGCGCCAGGTCTCCTTTCTTTGGCAGGAGTGAAAGAACTGCCCGCTGGCAGGAAACAGGAAGAGATCCTGTGCGGCAGCACTCCATCAAAACCGCATGGAGATCCGGTCCCAAAGTGTCCCAGAAATGTTTTAAAAAGTCACTGGATAGACCATCAATCCCAGGAGCTCTCCCAGAAGCCATCTGGTTGACGGCAGTGGTCAGCTCATCCAGAGTGAGCTCAGAGTCCAGGGCATCCTTCTCCTCTGGGCTGAGCTGAGGGAGCTCCTGCAGCAGCTCCTCCTGACACTCCTTACGACAGTTTTCTGCCGCAAAGAGGTCAGTGTAAAAATCCACCGCGTGGCGCCTCATCTCCTCAGGGCTTGTGGTCAACCTGCCGTCTGGGAGCTTCAGGCAGGTCATTAGCTTTTTCTGTGCCACTGATTTTTCAAGATTGAAAAAAAAGGAGCTAGGAGCGTCCATATCCTTCAGCTGAAGGAAACGAGCCCTCACCAGCGCTCCCTTCACTCTCTCCTGCAGCAAAGCACTTAGTTCTTTCTTTTTTTCACACAATAGAGGACCCATGCTTTGATTTGGGTCTCTGTGCAGCCCTTCTTCAATGTTTTTAATGCAAGCTTCCAGCTCTGTTACTGCAGCCTTTATTCTGGCAGTGGAGTTCGATGTGAACTGTTGACAAAAAACACGAATTTGCACCTTGCCAACCTCCCACCACAGCTTCAGAGAGCTGAAGCCAGATTTTTTAGTCTGCCACTTCTGCCAGAAATACTTAAAATTCTGACAGAAGTTGCTGTCTTGCAACAGTTTATTATTAAAACACCAGTAAGTTTTAATTCTTTCACCTGGTGAAATTACGAACTCAGAAGTTACCAGATGGTGGTCTGAAAAACCAACTGGGCATATGCTGCTACAGAGCAGCCTGGAGTTAAGGCAGGAAGACATGTAGAGCCTATCAAGCCTGGCAGCACTCACCCAGTTATTACGAACCCTGACCCATGAAAACTGTCTTGTGTGTGGATGTTTGATCCTCCATGTGTCCAGCAGGCTGAACTGTGTTGTGATGTTTTTCAAGCTACGTGATGATTGTGGATGTGGTTCCTCATGTGTCCTGTCTAAAGTGAAGTCCAGTGTGCAGTTAAAATCCCCACCCATGATGAGCTGGTCATTGTTAAAGCTCTGCAGCTTATTTCCCAGCTCACTGAAGAAATTAACTCTATCTGAGCCCTGGTTTGGTGCATAGATATTTATAAACACAAAAACAGAGCTCTGAATTTCTGCTCTAACAATGAGAGCCCGACCCTTCACCACCTCTACTGAAGATAAAACCACAACATTAGCAGCTGATTTAAATAAAACAGCTACCCCAGCACTAACATTTGTTTCATGGCTAAGGACAATTGGTCCATCCCACCATAAACCCCAGTCTGTTTCATCTGCAGAGGTTGTGTGTGTTTCCTGTAAAAACAACACATCTAACTTTTTTTGTGTGGAAATTTCAGAAATTAAAGCCCTCTTTTGCCTATCCCTCCCACCATTAATGTTAAGGCTACCTATTTTAAGGGTCTGCATGAAGAGGGCAGAGAAGAGAGACAGACAAAGAGAAACAAACAGCAGACAGTTGAGAATGAAAAACACCGTGCGATGCATGATCAACATTTAACGTCTGGTTTTTTTGACATTTTTAATTTTTGTTTCCTTTCTCAAGGCTGTGATATGCTTTTTGAGACGGAAACGTTTCTTTTCATCCAGCATATCAAAACCAACAAGTTTTTTAATTACATTAACGGATCGAATAAATTTGTCAGGATCACCAAAATAATCCGTCACTTTGGCAGATTTTTTATAAGTCTCATCAAGGAAATGTTTAATATCCTCTAAAGAATAGAGATCAGTGTTTCTATTTGAAGACTCACCCACAGAGACTGTATCTGATTCGGAGTCATACTCCATCTCTTCACCTGACAGTGTCTGAGGCTGTGGATCAGGATCTACAGACTGAGAGCTCCTCAGACTGTATGCAGTCACAGGAGCTTTTTCTTCAGTCTGCTCCACTCTGCTTGAAACTTTTTTGGATTGAGAGACAGTAGCGTTGTTTCCAGCGCCATCCACCGTAGCAGCAACAACAGGTGCTGCCACAACAACACCCGCCGCAACAGCGGCAGCGGTTGCGGCCACAGCGGCGTCAGCCGCAGCAGCGGCAACGGGCACGACGCCGACCGCAGCAGCGTCAGCCGCAGTGGCAGCAACGGGCTCGACGCCGGCTACTGCGGCGTCAGCCGCAGCGGCGGCAACGGGCACAGCACCGACCACAGCAGCATCAGCCGCTGCAGCGGCAACAGACACGGCGCCGACCACAGCGGCGTCAGCCGCAGCAGCCTGAGCCGAAGCTCCGGGTGCAGTATCACCTGGGACCGCATCAGCAGCGGAAGCAGGAGCGGAACTGCCCGCTGCCTCCCCCTGTCTATGCGGACAGGCAAAACGCTTGTGACCAACATCACCACATTCAAAACATTTTAACTGCCCTGAACTTGCATACACCATATAAGAGCCGTCACCATATTTAACTCTAAAGGACACCTCCAGAGTTTGTGTGGGTGAGTCCAAGAACATGAACAGCTGTCGCCTCAGCGACTGAACATGTTTCAGTTTAGGGTCTTTACACCCCAAACTAATCGATTTAATCCCGCTGGCAAATTTACCGAACCTGCGGAGCTCCAGCTCTAACAGCTCATTAGGTATAAACGGCGGAACACCGGACACGGTGATCCGCGTTGAAGGCACTGAAAGCGGGGACACCTGCACAAACAAATCCCGTATGAACACACCGCTTTCGATCAGCTGGTGCACCTGTGACTCACCTGTCAGAAAAACCACAACTGCTTTATTCATCCGGGAAGCATAGCTAATCTTGTCGTGACCCACCTGCTCCCCGACAGCCAGCAGAACCTCCTCCACTGTAACACTAAGGTCCGGCGGGACAATACGAACTCCCTGCCGGAGGGACGGAGGTGGCGTCTCGGCGGACGCCATTCCTCCAAAAAACACGCACAAACAGCCAAAAAAGACTATGAACAATCCGCACGAAGTAAACAAAAATAACTTACCTGATCACGCTCATGAAGAGAAAACACAGACACCAGAAAACCGGGTGAAAAGACACAATTCAAAACTCCGCGCCACTCACACTCCGCCACCACCACTCACGCTCACGCACACCGGAAGGGGAGGAGAGGAGAGGAGAGGAGAGGAGAGGAGAGGAGAGGAGAGGAGAGGTGAGGAGAGGTGAGGAAAGGAAAGGAAAGGAAAGGAAAGGAGAGGAGAGGAGAGGAGAGAAGAGAAGAGGAGGACGAGAGGAGGAGGAGAGGAGAGGTGAGGAGAGGTGAGGAGAGGTGAGGAGAGGAAAGGAAAGGAAAGGAAAGGAAAGGAAAGGAAAGGAGAGAAGAGAAGAGAAGAGAAGAGAAGAGAAGAGAGGAGAAGAGAAGAGAAGAGAAGGAGAGGAGAAGAGGAGGAGGAGGAGAAGAGGAGGAGGAGAGGAGAGGAGAGGAGAGAGGAGGAGAGGAAAGGAGAGAAGAGAAGAGGAGAGAAGAGAAGAGAAGAGAAGAGAAGAGAAGAGAAGAGAAGAGAAGAGGAGAGGAGAGGGGAGGAGAGGAGAGGAGAGAGGAGGAGAGGAAAGGAGAGAAGAGAAGAGGAGAGAAGAGAAGAGAAGAGAAGAGAAGAGAAGAGAAGAGAAGAGAAGAGAAGAGAAGAGAAGAGGAGGAGGAGGAGAAGAGGAGGAGGAGAGGGGAGGAGAGGAGAGAAGAGGTGAGGAGAGGTGAGGAGAGGAAAGGAGAGAAGAGGAGAGAGGAGGAGAGGGACTGATCAGAAACCATCACAACAACCCCTGAAATACCCGACATGTAATGAAACTCTGGACAGGTTTCTCAACACTAACAGGAAACAACTCTGAGCTCAGTCCAGGATCGACCTCCAGCATTTACAGGCAGAAATGAAATCAGTGTCAAATTTACAGGAAACTATCAGGGCTACGGACTCTGTTTTTAAAATTCTGAGATTAAAGTCAGGATTAAAAAAGTAATCTGACTTTATGTCTTATGCAGTCAAACACTGGGTTACAATCAGTACAATCCAATGAAGCAGCAGCCCTCAGTCTAAAAATATAAAGCCCAAAGACTGCAGTTCCTCCAGCATCCACTAGGGGCTGCATCAGAAACCACACACACACCCATTCAAAGAAGCCGATCTTTAAAACAGGAATAAACATGTTTACAGCCTGCTTCATGAAACCGTCTGAGTCTGAGTGGCTCATGTTTCTCTCAGCAAACACTGAACCAGGGTCAGTTTTTAAAAAACCCCTTATTTTCAAAGTTATTAACAGACTGTTGAAAACACGGAGGTCGTCTCTGTGACATCACCGTCTGATCCTGATTGGAGGCCATCTTGGATATGACGCGGACTTTGAGCTTCTTTTCTAACAGGACGCCCGTCAGTCACATGAGCTGAGCTGAGCCTCTGATTGGACAAGCTCATAATTCTAATATCTTCTAAACCTCTGAATTAGTGTTAGTGTGTGTGTGTGTGTGTGTGTGTGTGTGTGTGTATACCAGCCAGTCTGTAGTTGACGTTGTTGTGTTGGTTCCACAGCCACAGGATCTGCTGCTCCTTGCTCGCCACTTTGTCCATGTTCACCTCCGCCGCCGCCTCGAAGTGTCGGCCGCACTCCTTACAGCCGAAGAACGTCCGGATGTACCGTCGCATCACCTGCAGCACGGGGGCCGCCTCGTGCTGCAGACCTGCACGCAAGAATGAGCCAATCAGAGGAGGAGGAGACAGACATGTGACCTGTTGACTTAAAGAAGTGTGTGTGTGTGTGTACCTGTGTATTCCAGCGCAGTGGGCATGGTGTCATATTGAACGGTCAAGACGTGGAAGAGAGTCCAGAGGGAACATGGGTAACCACGCAGCCCGGGCCGGCTGCCCTGACAACCAACCCAGCGAAGCTCCGCCCCTAGAAACACACCTGAGATCTGGGACAGGCAACACAGAGTCAGTGTGTGTTCAGTGCAGCAGTGTGTGTGTGTGTGTGTGTGTGTGTGTGTGTGTGTGTGTGTGTGTGTGTGTCTCACTCTCATCTTGTTGTCCACCAGGTCCAGGACGGCCTGGTAGGGGATCCTCTGCAGCGGCATGCTGAGCAGCCAATCAGAGAGAGTCTCCATCAGTTTGACCACAGAACCACCGCCTGGATAGAGCTGCACAGGTAGAGAGAGAGAGAGAGAGAGAGAGAGAGAGAGAGAGAGAGAGAGAGAGAGACAGAGAGAGAGAGAGAGACAGAGAGAGAGAGAGACAGAGAGAGAGAGAGAGAGAGAGACTTAGCTTGTTCCTCTACAAACATTAAAACAGGTGCAGTATTTTCTCACCTTCGCCACTAAAGTCACAAAGTCTTTGAATATCTTTAGCTCCTCCCCCTCCAAGGAATTATGGGTAGCCAGCTCCACCCTCAGCAGGTAGTGCAGCGCTGACTCCAGATCTGCCGTGTAGACCTTCGACCTGCAGACACAAAGAGGTTTTCAGACCGCCCCCCATCAGTCTGACCTGACCTGATCCGCTCCGAGTCTCTGACCTGTCGAAGTCTCTCCACGGCTCGCTGCTCTGTTTGTCAGACGGCGCCCCCGCCGGGCCTCCGATGGAACTGCTGCTGCTGCCAGACTTCAACCTGCGCTGAACTCCAGGTAACGTCCTCAGCAGAGAGGAGAAGAAGAAACGCAACCGCTTCTCACTGAGCGAGGGGAAGAAAGAAAGAGGAAGAGAGGAAGGAGGGAGAGAAAAAAGGAGGAGCAGGGTGAGGAAATGCAAAAATATGGAAGGAGTAGAGGAAAAGAAAGAAGATAGAAGAGGAGAGGAAGAGAAGGACGAGGAGGAGAGGAAAGAGGGGAGTATAGAGGAAGAAGAATGGTATTACAGAGAAAAGGGGTGAGTAAGAGGAGAGAAAAAAATAAGGAAAAACAGGAGAGAGAGATTGAGGAGGAGAAGAAAGAGGGAGAGAAAGGAGGAGCAGGAAGATATGGTAAAGGAAAGAGGAGGATGAGCAGGAGGAGAAGAGAAAGGGAGAGAGGAGGAGGAGTGTGGAAAAAATGAAGAACAAGAAGACGAGTCGCAAAAACAGGAGGATGATGAAAAAAGTAGAGGAAGAGGAAGAAGGAGGATGAAGAAGAGTGCAAGGAAAGAGGGAGGCTGTGGAGGGTGTGTGTGTGTGTGTGTTTACTCACACGTGCAGGTGTGTGTGTGTCCCGTTGGGGTGCAGCAGGTAGACGGAGGGGAAGCTGGAGATCTTCAGAGCGTCCAGCAGGGGGAGATCTGAGCTCAGAGCTCTCTTTACCTCCACACCTGAGAACTGCAGCAGGTCCAGGATCACCTGAGAGACAGACAGGCCGACAGGTAGAGGTGAGACAGGTGAGACAGGTGAGACAGGTGATGACAGAGTTCAAAAGGTGCTCTCATTGGTCTGTTTGGGAATCTGACGTCACATGAAAACATCCTCGTCTCACCTCTCGTCCAACATAGGAGTCCGGGTCCTCGATGATGACGGCGGTGTAGTGACCTGACCTTTGACCTAAGAGAGGCAGCAGCTCCACAGAGCTACAGACAGACAGACAGACAGACAGACAGACGGACAGACGGACAGACAGACAGACAGACAGACGGACAGTCAGTCTCTCTAACTAACCACAGTCACATTTATAATGACTGAATATGATTTATAATTTGTTTGGCTTTAATTTCGTTTGTCTCTGATAAGCTGGAACAGTTTGTTCGTCTGCTTGAAAACAGATGAATTATTTAACGTTGGTTCAGATTCATTTTCTCCTCACGCTGCTCTCATCATCAATCACACACAAACCCAAACTTGTACCGATTTTTCCCACAACAGAAAGTTTCGCTAAATGTGATTAAAACACGTTTTCCTCTCTGAGAGTTTAAGCTGCTGAAACACTGAGCTGCTGGTCCTGGTCCTGGTTCTGGTTCTGGTTCTGGTACCTGTATGGTTTCAGAGGAGGACAGTGATCAGGCCAGTTCAGCTTGGTGTGGTTCTGCAGGATGTTCACCATCAGCTGTCTCACTGACTGGATCTCCCTGTCTGCACCTGGAGAGGGAGAGAGAGACAGTCAGTGTGGTGTGAGACAGGTAGTGAAATAAGGAGAACGATGTGAAGGTAAGAGGGAGTGTGAGACAGGTTGAGTTAGAGGCTGTCACAGTAAGACAGGTGCAGCAAGACAGTTTAAAACAGGCGGTGATCCACAAAATGGTTGGGTGAGACAGGTTAGGCAGCATTATGACAGCAGAGGTGAAAATGTGAGACAGCTGGTGAATGCAACAGCGTCTGTGAGACAGGTGGTAGGTGACAGGCTCTGTGTGGGATGGTTTTTGTGAGACAGGTAGATGTTCTGCATCAGAATTTATGAGAAGGTTAAAGTTACATAGGTGTGAGACAGGCAGTTAAACAGGTGTTGGGAGTGAAGTAGTTGGAGACAGGTGGGTTGAATCAGGTAGGTGTGAGACAGGTAGCGTCAGATAGATGAAACAAATTATGTCTGATAGGTTAGAGACAGGTAGAGTCAGATAGTTGTGAGACAGGTAGAGTCAGAAAGTTGTGAGACAGGTAGAGTCAGATAGGTGTGAGACAGGTAGAGTCAGATAGGTGTGAGACAGGTAGAGTCAGATAGGTGTGAGACAGGTAGAGTCAGATAGGTGTGAGACAGGTAGACTAAGATAGGTGTAAGACAGGTGTGAGACAGATAGAGTCAGATAGTTGTGAGACAGGTAGAGTCAGATAGTTGTGAGACAGGTAGAGTCAGATAGTTGTGAGACAGATAGGTGTGAGACAGGTAGACTAAGACAGGTGTGATACAGGTGTGAGACAGGTAGAGTCTGATAGTTGTGAGACAGGTTACGTCAGACAGGTGTGAGACAGGTAAGGTCAGATAGGTGTGAGACAGGTTATGTCAGACAGGTGTGAGACAGGTAGAGTCAGACAGCTGTGAGACAGGTTATGTCAGACAGGTGTGAGACAGGTAAGGTCAGATAGGTGTAAGACAGGTAGAGTCAGATAGGTGTGAGACAGGTAGAGTCAGATAGGTGTGAGACAGGTAGAGTAAGACAGGTGTGAGACAGGTAATGTTATACAGGTGTGAGACAGGTAGTGTTATACAGGTGTGAGACTGGTAGTGTTATATTGGTGTGAGACAGGTAGTGTTATATTGGTGTGAGACAGGTAGAGTCATACAGGTTTGAGACAGCTTATGTCAGACAGGTGTGAGACAGGTAGAGTCAGATAGGTGTGAGACAGGTAGAGTCAGATAGGTGTGAGACAGGATATGTCAGATAGGTGTGAGACAGGTTGAGTCAGACAGGTGTGAGACGGGTAAGGTCAGATAGGTGTGAGACAGGTAGAGTCAGACAGGTGTGATACAGGTTGAGTCAGACAGGTGTGAGACAGGTTGTGTTATAAAGGTGTGAGACAGGGTGTCAGTGAGTCTCACCTCTGTAAATCGTCCCCCTGTTTGTGTCTGGACTGTGGGCGTGAAAATACTGCAGACAGACAGATCAGTTCAGTTAGTACACTCTGAGGCTGCTCCACAGTCATAAAGTTCCCTCTGGTCTCAGTACCGGTACTCTGCAGAGAGAACTCGTCAGTGATGTCACTTACTTTGAACGTTGGGTAGAACTTGATGCCGTACTCTTTGCACACGTCAAAGTTTTCCTCCTGGGCGCAGTCCAACACGGCCACACTGATGGCCTGCTGCCAGTCTGAGAGAGAGAGAGAGAGAGAGAGAGAGAGAGAGAGAGAGAGAGAGAGAGAGAGAGAGAGAGAGAGAGGGGAGGAGAAATACTGTCTCATCTCTTTGTAAACATACACTCCAAACAGTCCCTGTGTCATTGCTTTGATAGCTTCACCTGTTCAGCAGATTTGTGTAAACCTGCTGTCAGATGATCAGCTGAGTGTGTGAGTGTGTGAGCGTGTGAGCGTGTGAGTGTGTGGAGGACACACCCAGACAATCAACGTTTGTGATCTGATGTTACAACACATGAGCTCTCCACAGGAAGGAAGGAAAACATGATCCCGTGAGATTCTGTGAGATCTTGTGACTGGCGGTCTTGTGTTTGGTGGATTGTCAGGTTAAAATCTGGTCATAGTGAGCAGGTGGCCAATAAGGGTCCTGACAGGGTGAGCAGTGTTTGGCTTCTTCTTCTCTGAAGCTGCACAACATTAACCTGAAACTTAGAGCTGAAACTTAAATTTGTAACCATCAACAAAAATTCAGAAGTTGATTTATTGTCACTTTAGTTTGTACGACTGAAACTAAGTGTGTAAGTCTGAGGTTGTGTGTGAGTATGTGTGTGTGTGTGTGTGTGTGTGAGTGTTGCCTCCCAGCTGTCTGTCTCTGAGGGGGGCACAGGGGTCTTTTTGTCTCAGATGTCCTTTGACTCCGACAGCAGGTCCAAACAAAGGGAGAGTGTGTGTGTGTGTGTGTGTGTGTGTGTGTGTGTGTGTGTGTGTGTGTGTGTGTGTGTGTGTGTGTGTTACAGAGGCAGCTGGTCTCAGGAGAACTATTCCCCTGAGAGTTTTCATGCAGATGGAGTCTGAACACAGCAGACCGGTTCCCACAGGTTGTCGTTGTTGTTGTTTTGTGTGAGTGTGTGTGTGTGTGTGTGTGTCTGTCTGTCTGTCTGTCTGTCTGTCTGTCTGTCTGTCTGTCTGTCTGTCTGTCTGTGGGTTTTTGCTTATGATGGAAAAACAAGTGATATAAACACTCCTTAAACCGCAGCAGATACCATGAACCAGATCAGTCTGCCTGACTGGAGTCACGTGGTCTTATCTTGCTCCTGTGTTCGTTCTTACAGGTTGCAGCTGTTTGTTTCTCAGAGTTTAGTGAAACGACCACGTGTGGATCAATGTGCTGACGCACCTATAAAAACACCTGCTTCACGGTAAAGCAACATTAAGGTTTGAGCTTCTGATTCGTCAGATCTGTGAAAACAAAGACAAACTACAACTTGATCTCCCTTCATTCCATCAACACACTGATGAACCACGACAAGCTATGAAATGACATCTGTCATCTGTGACTGTTTACATCCAGGTAGTAGAGTATTCCCTTACAGCCCCAGCTAGTGGCAGATGTCTGCACTGCAGCACAGACACAACATCAGAGCAGGTTTTAGACCTGCGTAAATAAAAATATGAGTGAGCCGTTTAATCAGCTTGAATTTTAAGGATTGTTAGCAAATAAATAATAAAATACTGACAATATTAAAAGCTCACTGATGTGCGATGTTAATTAAACATTTACTAGCGGGATTATAACAGAGGTTAAGTGACCGAGCTCTGACAGCTGATGTCTTAAGGCTGATTTATTCTCAGCGTTAAACACAGATACAGACGGAGCCTTCTGTCTGTGCTCTGTGTTCACTTGATGTGTATTTCTGCATATTTTTGACCAAACAGAGCAGCAGCTTTGGAGACCGTGAGACCACAAAGAAGAAATAAAAATGGAGGAACTGTCTGATGAAAAACTTTGCGAGCGGTTGAGAAACTTTCTGCTCCGTGTTTGTCTTTTATGCAAGAGATACATCAGCAGCACCTCCTCCACAGACGCCATGTTTGTTTTTGAGTTTGTTGTTGTCATTAACTTTTGACTCTGCCCCCCCCCTCCTTCCAGTTTTTGTATGTAAAGGGAGTAAAAAAGGCTCTTTAAAGCTCCTGTGAAGCTTCTTAACGAGGCATAAAACTGTCTAAAACTCCCTACACGGACTTTAAACTCTGCTCCATTAAAAATAAATCTGCTGAAACACTTAAAGCAGCAGTTTATGGTCTGTAAACGTTAACAAATCAGAAAAAAAAACACACATGCTGATGTGCTCCAAGCATTAAATATTAATATAATTCACATTTTCTTTCCTGAAATCTGAAACAGCTCATTGTGCTTGACTTTTAGGTCAGTTAATAACTTCCTTTAACTATTCCCTCGATAAATGACATCTGAGACATCTGAACATCAAAACACGACCAACATTTGAGCCCTGATTCAGTTTAGTGTTGGTGATACATGAGCTACTTCCAGTGTGATGAAAGATGTTGAAGTGTGTGCAGGATTTGATCCGGCCTTTGTGGTTATGAAGCTATCACATGGTGCAGCTTGCTAACTCTCTCTGATCAATAGAGTGTGAGGGAAAATCTATTTTAATTAACAGTTTCTCACATACTTAAGACATGTCCAGTTTAACCATGAGCTGATTTCACTACCTGTTAGCTCAGCTCTGAGTGAAGGTGGGTTAATGTGACTGTTCTGTAGTTTCAGTTCTGCTCACTTTCAGTTAAAGTCAATGGAGATGGTCAGTAACATCAAATAATCCCCCCCCAGTCATCCCATAATACCATCATCGTTCAGTGACAACATGAGGTAAATTTAGGCCTCTATGTTGATTGATTATTTCTAAAATAAGAGTTAATCTATCAGCTAATCTTGAGCTGCTTGATGCTTTCAGAACTTCATTCAGAGAAAATTCTTCGCCTGCACTGATTTAAAATAGCTCTGTAATCTGGAATCACGTGATGGAGAGCTGAGGGTTCATTGTAACACATTGTGTTAATGCCGAATTAAAGAGGAAGATATGAGGGTCAGAACACAGGCTGAGTGATAGCTGAGCACTGGTCATCGTGTCACAGATAAAGCAGGAACGCAGTAATCGCTGCTGTTTGAATGGGGTTTGGTGCTGCTGTTTACAAAAGGACCCAAACTGAGTGGAAGGGCTGGAGTACCTTTGACGTCTTGTGCCAGGGCCTTCCATGTGCTGGAGTACTGGATACAGTGTCCACACCAGGAGGAGAAGAACTGGACCAGCCAGGCCGAGGAGGAGTTACTGACTGTGGGCTTCAAGCTGCTGCTGCTGAGGATCAACAGCGGGTCCTGCTCCGTGTACAACCGGGCTGCGGTTCCAAGACACCCGGGGACGAGCCAGATGACGACTGCCGCTTTGAACCAGAACCGGAGCATCCCTGCCGTCCGGGGAGAGACACACCGAGAGCAGACTGTCAGAGATGGGGAGAGTTTCTTCCGAAAACAAGCAGATGGATCACTGGAGACATGAGAGCAGCTGCTCTGCTAACTGCTACGTGTTTACAGCATAGATCCACATCAGCAACAGACATCTCACTCTTAGCGGATATCTGCGGCACAGAGAACCAGAAAGGGTTAATCACGTCCCCGAAAACCTGCATCAACATCTCTATTAAACTAAAATTCATCTACGATATCTTAAAATAAACAAAAAGACTAATTCAAAAACACTATTTCTTACTTTTTTTCATTCGCGGTTTGGGTTGCTATGGTAACAACTACTTTCCGTCAGGATACAGTTTCTGCTTAGATCGCAGAGTGACCAATATGTTTTATAGAAGATCTTTGTCTGACTGAGTTTGACGCTTTCTGACGTAAAGCCCGTGCTACGTTCAAGTCTCTCGGAGATCACAGCTTCGTCTGGTTAGATAAACAAGAAAAGGCTACACCGAGGACTACTTATGCGGTCTCAATAACGCTGAAGATCCCACACGTTGAAACCTGTCGTTAAATGTTAAAATGTCCTCGAATATCAGGCACATATTCTAAATAAAACGGTATTTTGATAATGAGCTACGAACTACAGAAGTCTTCCTTTATTCCGTATGGTCATGAATGTAGCAGCGTTCTCACTACCGCCTCTGTAGGCCGACTATTTGAGAACTCACAAGAGGTTCATGAATATTTTCCACTTTATTGTGACTAAAAAGTATTTAAAAACAATAATTTAAGGGAGACTGAAACGTTATTTGAAGTTTCTTATTCGTTTTTGATTTTTTTTTTTCCTCGTACAGTTGAACACTGTTAGCGTTCAGTCTCCATAGTAACGGAGCTCGACGACGCCAGGGACGAAAAAGGTAATTTTCAGCAATCTGACGACTAAATTATGTTTTTATGAGCTGAGAAATATCAGTCAACAACTCTAATCGGTCGCTTTATCGTGTTTTAGGCGTCCATCGTCAAAACTACCTCAGAGAGGGGCTCGTATATCGTTCATATATTTTTTTTATATAACATATCGTTGGTTTACGTCCAATTTAACATCTCTGGACATATAAAGTTGTTTAAAAAATTTTTTTAAACAAGTCAGTTTAATTACACTCTGGATTATTAAAGTCTTTAATGATCTGATGTGACATAAAATATGCAACAGAGGTCATATAAATATGCCCTTTTAAAATATGTTGGAATAAATCGTTTATTTTTCTGATGATTTGATTCATGTGGATGCGACTTTATTCTATTTACATCTGCAATGATGTCTTCTTTTGTTATTTTTTAAAGACAAGGTGTTTGATGGGGAACTGAAATCAATTAAAGACCAGAAATGGTTCAAAATGAATGATTAATGACTGTCATGCTGTGCTCTTATTAGCTTTGGCTTCATAAATGATCCCGTTTTGTAGATAAACTCTATTTTTGGTGAATACTGTTTACATTTCAGTGTATTTGATTAAAGAAAGGGTAATACTGTTCGTACGTAATGTAAAGCTTCAAGAACCAAGAGGCCGCTGCAGGTCAAGGGTCATCTCAGTGTTGAGCTCTGATTGTTGTTACTCAGATGTGAAATATTATCACCTAAGTTCAGCCGCAGTGACGTAAACGTCGAGTCCTTCCTCATGTCAGACTTGTCCTGTCAGAACACTGAGGCTTCCATGATCGCTCAGAGGAAAAACACGTCCTCACCAAGAATCGGCGTGGTGAGAGACTCCATGCTGACCAATCCACGCATCATTAAGGTGAATGACACACACACACACACACACACACACACACACACACACACACACACACACACACACACACAGAGGATTAAAATTTGAACACGTGGATTTTATTTACTGAGCTGTGTTTTTGTTCTGGTGATATTTTACTTTAAAGGAGTTTTTTTTTTAACAAATGTTTTCCACGTGTTTGTTAGAATTTATTCATATTTAATTCATAAATGATCACACTGACTATCTGTGCTGTGGATGAAGTGTGGAGTCTTCTGCTGAGTGTAAGACTACATCATGAACACCAGGTGGCAGCACAGGAACATCAGGAGAAGGCCTCACGAGATGCTGAAGGGCCCCGGGGCAAAGCTTTGTGTGTGTGTGTGTGTCGGGGGGGGGATTCTCTCTTTCTCACAGCTTGTTTCAGTTTCCTGATAAATAGTCCAAACATGTCATCTGCTGTTTCATACCTGAACTTTAACGTCTCTTTCCTGCGCAGGCACCTCTGGGTGGGTCCAGGTCCAGAGGTCTGTCAGGTCCTGGCCCGGACTTTACTTATGGAACCAGCAGCGGCTCACTCAAGGGTGGAGGCGTGGCTGAGGGTAAGCCCCGCCCACTCTGAGAGAGAGAGGGGGGGGAAAGATTAAATAAGAATGATAAATCAGCATAAAAGGTCAACATGAAACTGTTAAAGATTTTTTTTATAGAATGAAAAATTATTCATGTGTAAGAAAAAAATAATAATAACAGCTTCACATGATTCACAGTTAAAAAACTAAACTGATCTCAGGCTGGTGTTTTGAAACCCTCATTGAAGCTACTGTCTCTTTAAGGCTATTCAGGAAGCAGCACCTTGTGATGTCACAGTTGGAGCACCTTTCACATGAATCCAATATAAATAAAAATATAACTTTATGTACTCTGATAAACCCTTTGATGAGACAAAAACTTCACATTTTTACTTACAGTGAAGTCGATCAAATTTCTGAGGCTGTTTCTGGATCAATGAACAGAATTTCCTGACGTTCAACCAAAGCAGCTCTCAAACTTTACCGCCGCCGGTTCCATCATCACTCCTCCTGCTTAACGTCTGTTTTCCTCTGACCTCGTGTCTTTTAACCTCTCTCACGGTTCCCGTGCTGTTAAAAATATCTGACATGTTGTTCACTGATTTAGAATGTAAACAGGAACTAACTATTTAGCCACACGGTCAACAGGCAGAGGTAAAAAAAAATTCCCATAAACTGTTTTTTTTCATCTTTAATTCAGAAAACATGAAGATGAATCTAAAGTGATCTTATATCACAGTGAAACACTGACAGGAAGCGTCTCACTGCATCATCCGAACATTCGTCCCTGAGTGACGTGAGAGGATGAAGACGAGCTCACTCTGCTCCTTTCATCATGTATGACCTGCAGACATCTGACATCAGCATGATGATGTCTGCAAATACAGCAGCACACTCAACAACACACAGGATGATACACACAAACATGTGTCTGTGTGTGTGTGTGTGTGTGTGTGTGTGAGTGAGGGTTGGCAGCGGTCAGCTGTCACAGTGTGTTTGCATGAAATCAACATGCCTCCAGGCTACAAATCACTGCTGTCACTCTCTCCCTCACACACACTCACACACACACACACACACACACACACACACACACACACAGGTTTGTGAGGACAGTTGTCTTGGTGTTTTGGTTGTTGAGTGTGTCTGTCTGATCTGCTGCTCCGCTCTGAAGCGCTCTGAAGCGCTCTGAAGCGCTCTGAAGCGCTCTGAAGCGCTCTGAAGCGCTCTGAAGCGCTCTGAAGCGCTCTGACTCTCTGATGGTCTGAGATCAGGTCTTTGGTTTTTATGATCCTCAATCTGAGACAAACTGAGACTTTGATCTGAAGTTATTTTAAATCACAGCTTTGGATTTGTTTGGATTTTACTGGGTTACACTTTTTAATGTCTGTCAGTGCTCTGTGATTTGTTTAACTGTTGATTCTTTTTTATTCTGCTTATTTTTATCCTTATTTTCTTCAGTCTCTTTTTAAATCATTGTCTTTTTACATTAAATGATCTGCTTCATATATTTTCTTGAAGCCTTTCTGAGCCACATGAAGCTTTTTTTTAATCAGCGTTTCACGTTTGTTTCCTGTTTGTTTCCTGTTTGTTTCCTGTTTGTTTCCTGTTTGTTTTATGTTTGTTTCCTGTTTGTTTCCTGTTGTTTCACATTTGTTTCCTGTTTGTTTCCTGTTTGTTTCATGTTTGTTTCCTGTTTGTTTTATGTTTGTTTCCTGTTTGTTTCCTGTTTGTTTCCTGTTTGTTTCCTGTTGTTTCACGTTTGTTTCACGTTTGTTTCCTGTTTGTTTCCTGTTTGTTTCATGTTTGTTTCCTGTTTGTTTTATGTTTGTTTCCTGTTTGTTTCCTGTTTGTTTCCTGTTGTTTCATGTTTGTTTCCTGTTTGTTTCCTGTTTGTTTCATGTTTGTTTCCTGTTTGTTTCAGTTTCCTGTTTGTTTCCTGTTTGTTTCCTGTTTGTTTCCTGTTTGTTTGCTGTTTGTTTCATGTTTGTTTCATGTTTGTTTCCTGTTTGTTTCCTGTTTGTTTCATATTTGTTTCCTGTTTGTTTCCTGTTTGTTTCCTGTTTGCTTCCTGTTTGTTTCCTGTTTGTTTCATGTTTGTTTCCTGTTTGTTTCCTGTTTTTTCTGTTTTTTTCCTGTTTTTTTCCTGTTTGTTTCATGTTTGTTTCCTGTTTGTTTCCTGTTTGTTTCCTGTGCTTTGAGTTGGACGCCTCTTTTGGAGGGTTTACGGTATTTAAAAATCACTCTGTGGTTATAAATCTTCCCAGAGATGAAAACAAACTTAATTTTATTAAAATTCAAAGTGTAATATAAACAGCACTTTGAAACAACTTGTGCAGTGGTGCCTTCTGGGAGTTGTAGTCTTTAAACTTTGGTCCTTTGTTTTCTCAGTTCTGTCCACCTGGAAGGTTCAGACCAGCCGTGGAGACTCTGATCCTCATCAGTCTCTGGTTCCTAACTTTGTGTCTCTGAACCGGGAGGCGGTGAAGTCCGGTCTGGTGACGTCCAAAGAGCTGAGTCAGTACCGGGCTCAGCGGGGGAAAGCTGTGAGCCAAACCCACGCCCCTAAACCCAAAGACAGTGTGGCCTCACGGCGCCCAACGGTGCCTGACATCACATTTGGAATCAGAAACAGGTTGGACTCTCGTGCACCCAGATGATAACTGATCTCTGATTGGCTGCTGATTATAACATGAACTGTCCATCAGGCCGCCGACTCCTCTGGCAGACGTTCTGTCTCATCAGTACGGGCGCTGCTGGGTGGAAAAGCAGCTGAGCCGGAGTCAGAGCTGCAGCCACCAGCAGAAGATGCAACGGGTGAGAGAGATGAGGGACCGATCCGGGGACTGGTTATGGGGACAGGGTCTAAAAACCACGTCTGTGTGTGTGTGTGTGTGTGTGTGTGTGTGTGTGTGTGTGCAGCTCAGATCCAGCAAAGACAACCGGGCCAGCCTGCTGAGGAGGAGCCAACCTCTGCCTGTCAGCCAGCCTGCGCTCACACTGCCTCGCTTCACACAGGTGATCACTCAGACTGTCTGTGGTTTCTGCTGCTCATAAACTCAGCAAACCGTCGTCGTCCCTTCAGCCTCCGTGGAGCTCGATCAGCAGGAATCAGCAAAGTTATTACAAATGATTTATTCCTGCTGCTGCTGAGTCTGTTCATGTTTTTATTTCAGCCTTTAGTTTTCAAAATACTCGATCCCCCCCCCACAAAAGATTTTCACTTTAAATACAGTCAGACACACAGTTACCAGCTTGAACCTTAAATCTGAAACAAATACAGTAAAAACAGGTGAGGTAAAGAAACGTCTGAAGAAAACAAACGTCTGCACATCCCGTCATCGCTCCTTAAATCCCTAAACATGATCCCTGTGAAAAAAAGGAACTCAGTTTGAGGATTTTCTTTGATTGTGTCTAAAGTTTCACTTCTTCATGTAATTTTGGAGCTTTTTGACGTCGTTATTAAAGCAGAGCGGGCCGTGGATAGAGCAGGAAACACAGCCAGAGTGAGGCTGCAGAAAGGGGCCACAGGTTGGACTGGGACCAGGACTGACCGCTCAGTGAGCCCTGAGGGACATTTCTTGACTTTTTAAGCGTGTTGCATTGACTGCGTTTCAACCAGAGGCTCCAGGAACTTTAAAACACTCCCAAGAACTAAACTGTTCCTGGACCTCTGGAAAGTACCAGCCCCAGGTCGGCCCCAAAACTAAATCTCCACCCTGGTTCAGACGGTCCAAAGACATGATAGAGGCCAGAGAGAAGTATTTGTCAGTGAGAGCTAAAATCAGAGGACCTGTTAGAGGAAGGGCACGTTAGGAGACGACACGCAGCTCTGCTTTAAGGTTTGTTCGGCTCTGGAGAGTATAACATGTGAGTCACAGCAGCTGCCGCCTCTTCTGTCTCAGGTCGCTCCTGCTCTGGACACCTTCAGGGACCAGGAAGCTCGTCTGGGGGCGTTCAGGGCTCATCAGTCAGACTCTGTGTCCAGGAGGGGAGTTCGTGGTCTGGGAGCGTACAGTCTAAACTGACCTGAGGAGCAAACAGACTGGACTTCTCTTCCAAAGGGTCACATTCATTAAAATGAAACCTAATCAGCTGCTCTTCACTGTTTGTTGTTTTCACATCCACATCTGGTCTGAGGATCAGATCCCTTCATGAATCAGTCTGAAACACATCCTGAAGGAGGGGAGTCCACCAGGGTTCTAGACTGGGACCTCTAATCCTTCAAATCTGTGACTGATGAACCTTTTGACTCCTTGTTACAGGTTTTATAACAGACATCATGTGAATGACTCTTCTCTTGATCGGTTGTTAACTTGCACCTCGTGATGGTTTTAAATATTTTCTTGTCGTCGTGTCACAGTTTTGTCGTCTGTGTTGGATTATTTTATTAATCTGATGTTTAATAAACAGTAAAAACTGGATTAAACTTGATGATGTCACTCCGGATGCTAACTTATTTTAGCTTCACATTCATTTTATGTTTGTCTGAGTTTGTTTTTGTTGATTGTTTTTATTTTGATCTCTTTCTTAAAGATCCTTTAGGACACGAACACGACTTCAGCTGAAGCTGTAAATAGATCACTAAGAGAGGAGCCAGAGGGAGGAGTGAGGGGTGTTTCTTCATTTCTAGACTCACACACACTCACACACACACACTCACACACACACTCACAGTCAATCAGCAGGAGGAGGAGCAGTTTAATAGACTCATGTCTTCATATCATCCGTCCGTCTCTCTGTAGATCTCTTGGTTCAGTTTTCCATCTTTGTAACTTCCTCCGGACATTTTTTGCTCGTTTTTAGTCTTTTTTAATATGTGTAACATCTTTCTTTCATATGACGTCATAATCAAACTAATATTTAAAGTGTGACGACTTCATCTGCACCTGGACACCCACATTTTGCCCCGTGATGTGTCTCCTCACCATCTGACTGAAGCTCACCTGAGTCCCCTCGGCGATGGAGGTTTCTGCCTTTGGAGCAGCCTCCAGGTTCCACATCGACTCCTTGCTCTCCCTCAGGCCGCCCGGCGCGCTCCTGAGCCGGACAGACCCACCGGAGCTCAGCCCGGGCAGCAGCAGCGGCTGCTCTGCGCCTCCGTCCCCGCGGAGAGAGCATGTTCCCCGGATAGAGTCTGCTCTGCTGTCCGGTCACCTGCAGCAGCTGCAGCCCCGCAGCGTCAGCTCCTCTTTCCTGATCCGGGATATCTTAGCGGACTGTCAGCCGTACTCTGACCCGGGACAGGTGTACTCTGACCCGGGACAGCTCTATGATAACACCGAGCAGCCTGAGCTGGAACCCGCACCCTTCCATTCCGGACCGGAAGAAGACTTTCAGGATAAAAGTCACAGCGGTTCGTCATCTGACAGTGAGTGCAGAGGTGAGAGAGCGGAACCATAAAGAGTCTCATACACGGACTTTAAACATTAAAAGGTCATTTGAGGACTTTTAAAGTCCTGATTTTAAAAAAAAGAAACTCTGAGGATTCTGTTCTTTAAATCTTTTATTATCATTAATAGTTTTTCAACAATTTGTAAACAAAAAAGAGCGAAATATTCGTTAAAACCAGAAACTGTTTTTATTTGTTTATGCGGTAAAATATATATTTAAAGGTAAAAATAACGAGAACATTTTTATTTCGTTAATTCGGATGAAATCAAAACCTCAGGTTTTTTTTCCGTTTGAGTATTTCTCTCTCTCTCTTTCTCTCTCTCTCTCTCTCTCTCTCTCTTTAAAAAAATCAGGATTTATTCGGGAAAAAAATGAATGATACGAATTTTCAATGACCTCTGGTCTGATTAATTTGATCTAAACTTTGCTCACGTAAGGATACCTGACGTAACATTATTATTATTAATAATAATAACAATAACAATAATAATAATAATAATAATAATAATAATAATTTCGGGCCTGAATAGTCGCTTTTTCATTTTTTTGCAAAGATTTAATTTATGATATTTTTATTAAAACCCATTTGAGCCTCTTTGTTTGCGCAGACATTCTGAACACCTTCTTAAATATTTATTTTTTCTCTCGTTCAAACATTTTTAAAGCACTAAACGCAGTGATGTAAGTGTGGTTTTAAAAGTCAGTATTTAATTCTCCGCCTGCTGTCACTGATGGTTTTAATGTCGGAGCTCCTCATTCATTATTAATCATACAGAGTCATTATCGAGAGGCGACGCTGTCGTGGATTATTTCAGAGTCAGTTTAGTGTCGTATTTATCTGAAACGTGTCCTGTACAATAAAAAAAAAGGAAGAAATAATGAAGCTAATCATTTTAAATCGGAGCGACCTTCAGAAAGCTGCTGTGACTCTTCATGATGATTCTGTTCGGCCCGTTTAAATAAATAATCTGTGATTTTATTTGTATGTGTGAATCTCTAGATTACATCAAATCGATGATAAATTATTAAAGTATTTTTACAGTTTGATGATTGAAAAAAAAAAAAACACAACTTTCTGCCCACAAATTAAAAACTAAACCAGCTTTCAGTGTGTTCCGCGGCCTGAATCTCTACCTGTCAATCACACAGTTGTGGGCGGGGCCTCGGACCCGGCCTCGTGTCGTCTGAAGAAACCGCGCAAAGCTCGGACAGCGTTCAGCGACCAGCAGCTGTCCAGGCTGGAGAGAAGCTTCCAGAAACAGAAGTACCTGAGCGTGCAGGACCGCATGGAGCTGGCTGCTTCACTGCAGCTCAGCGACACTCAGGTCAAGACCTGGTACCAGAACAGGAGGTAAAACCAGTCCGGGTACCACAGGAGCACTTAACACCTGTCTCTCACTGAGTGTGTGTGTGTGTGTGTGTGTGTGTATCACTGCAGACAGACACATGTGAGACATCTCTGGATTAATATTAAACACACTCTCATCAATAATTCAGCGCTGTGTGCGGTAATTAATGATCAATATTTAATGCAGAAACAAATCTGGAGCTTTTAGAGCAGAATCTCTGAGCGGAGCGGAGGAGATGCTGATTTTTTATTTATTGATTTATTTTTATTGTTCCCTGACCGCAGAGAATCCTGCTCTGTGATTGGCTGGTGCAGCTCCGTTTTTTTTCTTCCTGTAGATAAAAATAAAAACCTCACTTCTCTCTGTTTCCGTCTCCAGGACCAAGTGGAAGCGTCAGTCCGCCGTTGGTTTGGAGTTTCTGGCTGAAGCTGGCCGGATGTTCCTGCCCACTCACTTCCTGTACCCTCCGACCCCGCCCACACTGGACATGTACCTGTACAGAAACCACGCCCACCACCACCACCACCCAGCCCCGCCCCTCTTGCCCCGCATCCTGACCCACACTGAGCCCCACCCTCGCTGAGGAAGACTTGAGTCTCTGCAGACACTTTGTTAAAGGTTCCTGGGACTTTATTAAGGTGGTACCAGACCCTGCCAGAGGAGGCTCCACCCCGCTCCAGGGAGGTAAATCTGAGGATTTGACTTCTGGACAGGAACAGGAACTCTGTGGACGCTCTAATATTTCCTCCAGTACGACTTCATAAATGTTAAAGGGTGAAAGAAAAGTTCCAGACAGATTTTCACACTTTCACTCCTGAAAACGTTCAGATGGTTTCAGCAGAGCTCCGGACATCGACGCCAGTTTCTTTCTCACAAACCTCCCTGAAAACATTTACGTCTGTGCGTCTCAGAAACGGGACGCCGTGTCATGTTTCTGCCTCCAAACTGATGCTTGAAAGTGTCAGAAAAAAAGTTGAAAATTGTCAAATATTTTGAGAAAAGGCTTAAAGAGAGGGTATTCTGCTTTCTGATATTCTAAACATGGAGGTAAAGAAACGATGCTGGAAAAACTCTGAAAGATGAGGTCATCACGTCAAACCACATTTCGCTCTTAAGGTCTGCTCATAGCTCTGCCTCCAGAAAGCTGGACCAATCAGAGGGAAGGGGGGGGGTCTGTGGAGCCTTAAAGAGACAGCAGCTAACTGAAGCATTTCAGACGGAGGCAGAAATAAGACTTTTCTAAAACACCAGTGAGAGGAAATCATTTTTTTTTTTAGCTGTGAATCATGTAAAGATGCTACGGTGGCCCAAGAGGGACAGAATAAAGACTAAAGAAAGCACAACACCCCCTCTTTAAAGACTGTTTTAAGAAGTGGACGAATGAAGTGCCTGAAGGGCCGTTTTCATGGAGCCGTTTCTAAAGTAAATGGCAAAAAATTATAGTTTGGAGATTTTTTAGTGTGTGAAAATGCAAAAAGGGACGGCCCGTCACTCCAGGAGAGAGATGGTGACCCATAAACATCACGACCAGCGGCTTCAACACGCTCTGAGTGGCTCCGCCCACTTCTTAACGTCAGTGAGTCAGACGGAGGAACAGGCTGCTGAACGTTTGTTCCGTTTCAGGTTTTTTACTTTGAAATAAACATGAAAATGATTCTTTTTGCTCCCGTTGATCCTTTAAATAAATGATCAATAATTAATATCAGTTAGTCTGTAACGACCCTCCACTGATCACACCGAGCCGCTGTGGTGAATTTCTCTCCTCCACAGACTGTTGTCCTGACTTCAATCCTCCATCTGAACGTTTAATTCAGAATAAGAGCAATCAGCTGATGAAATATTAAGCAGCAGGTGAAATATTGATGCAGTTAAAAGGCAGCGATTACACATCAGAGTGACCAGAACACTCCGAACAAGAGCTGCACAAACAAACCTCCACTTTCAAACTTCCACTCCTCTCTCACTGCTCACATTTATTTAATTATTTACACTTTTTTATTTATTTTTGATGCTTTTTGACTGAACCGGCCTTTAAAGTGGAAATATTTCCAAGATCAGAGTCCACAGGGGACGGAAAGGTTCAGTTATTCTGAGGCTGACGTGACGACGCTCAGAGAGGAACCACACGGATGAAAAGAGAACTCATCTCTGCAAGAGTTTATGACTTATTCTAAATAAAACGACCTCAAATATACCTTAATATGAGCCACATATTAACACCTGACGAGTCCAGAAAAAAAAAGTCTCATTTCAAGAACTTTAAGAGACAAAATCGATGAAATGTTTTAAAGTGTAAAAAAATCTGCAAAAAAAAGAGCCTCCATCAGTCACTGCTTCATTCCTCTAAGATTAAGACTGTTTGTTAAAGAAAGGATGAAAAGAAAAAAGTAAAAATAAATACAAAGAAAAAGTAAAAATAAATGAGAAAAAGTATTTTAAAGTATAAAAGACAAAAAGAGGAAGAAAAGAAAAGGATAAAGAAAGAAAAAAGAAAAATCAATGAAGGAACAATTAAAACAGAAAAAACCTAAAAGAAAGTGAGAAAAAGGAGAGAAAGAAAAAACAAAGACAAAAGAAAGAAGGAGGAAATAAAAAAAACAGAAATAAAGTAAAAAGAAATGAAGAGAAAAATGAAAATTAAAAGGAGGTTTAAACAAGACGAGAGAGGAAAGAAAAAAATCTAAAGGAAGAAAGAAAAAAAAGTAGAAAAAAGAAAATTTAGAAGACAAAGAGGGAAGGAAGGGAAAGAAAAAGAAAAAAAGAAAAACGAAGTAAGAAAAATGGATCAAGTTAAAAAAAGAAAAAAAAGAAGAGAAGGATAAAATAAAGAAAAGGGGATGAAAAGGTAAACGGAGGGTAAAAAAGAGGGAAAAAGAAGAAAAGAAAAATTGAAAAAAGATCAAAGAAAATGTAAAAGACAAAAAGAAATAAAAAGAAACAAATGAAAAAAAAAGGAAAAAAAATAAAAGAAATTTGTGAATTTATCACTTTTTTTCTCTTTCATCTCTTTTTTTTTAATCTATCCGCATACAGGAAGTGACATCACGCTCTTAAATCTAAAACTTTTCCTCCAGAATGAATCAGATTTTGTTATTTTTATCACCACACTCTGAAAACTCAGACTTGAGTCTCAAAGTTTCCTTCTGCTCATAAATTTGGATCCAAACTCGTTGATTTTTCTTAACTTTCTGTTTTTTTTCCTCGTCTCTTCCTCTCCTCCTCACAGCTCTTCTGATGAATCCCTTCGTTCTGTTAACGACCTTCAGCTCCTCCTCCTCTGTTTCAGCAGCTTTAACGTCACACACACACTCTGAACGTGTTCACACTGATCAAACTTTATTTTCTCGTCCTGGTGGCGTCTTGGTCTCAGTTTACGCCTCCTTTCTAACATGTCACAGTCTCTGAGCAGAGTCCGGGGTCTTCAGGTCTCCAGGACTCCAGTCCGTCCCCTCAGATCTAAATCCATCACATCCTGGTCAGTCAGCTGCTTCACCTCCTCATTTCTCCTCCTCCTCCTCTTCAAACTGCTTCTTCTTCTTCTTCTTCCTCCTCCTGCTCTCTGCTCCCTCCATCCCGCTGGAGAACTCTGAGCGGAACAGGCTCAGCTCCCTCTGACCCGCACAGAACCTGAGACACACAGAGTTTGACCCCTTTACTCACTCAAGACCCAAAACCACCTGCCCCCCATCACCTCAACGCCCCACATCACATCACAGACCAGCACCCAAAGGATTGTGGGAGACTGAACACACACCTGTAATTATGTCTCTGTTGACTGTGTGCACATAATACACGCTGTAAATGGTGTGTGTGTGTGTGTGTGTGTGTGTGTGTGTGTGTGTGTGTTTGTGTGTGTGTGTGTGTGTGTGTGTTCTGTTTGTTGTTGTTCACAGCTGCTCTTCGCAGCAGGCGTGTCTGGACCTGGTCTTACCACACACACACAGAAACACACACACACACACACACACACACACACACACTCAGAGTAAACATGAGTGTGACTGCAGGGAGCAGCAGCTTTAATTATGTATAGGCGTGTGTGTTTTAATGTGTGTGTTACTGTCAGACGCCTCAGCAGGAGGTGTGTGTTAATGAGCACACACACACACACACGTGTCAGACACACAGATGTGTGTGTATTTATACGATGAATAAAAACGATGACAGGTTAAAATCAAGCTCCTCCCACCTCTTCTCTCCGGCTCTGCTCGCTCCTTTGTTCGGGCTCGTGGTCTTCATCTGGTCTTTGGTCTGGTTCTTCTTGTGGTTCTTGTTCTGGTGTTGGTTCCCCTTAGCGGGTCCCGCGCTGGCGCTCAGCCCCTGCGGGGCATCCCGGAGGCCGAAGCTCTTGGCGGTGTGTCCCAGGTGAAGGGAGCGGATGTGGAAGACGTGTTTGAGGTGTGCGGGGTAGGTGGTGTACGCCCGCAGGAAGGACTGCAGCGCTGATGACATCACAGGGACAGGCGTCAACAACGACATGAAGGGAAGAGACGGCGCCCTGATGAACATGAAACGTGACCTTCACTCACCTTTCTTGGCGCTCTGCACCGACTGAGCATCAGAGTGGACAAAGTTTTCAAACTCCGTCTGAAGAACCGTCGCTCGCTCCCGAGTCTCCTGCTCCAGAGCTCTGGACGAACTCTGACGGACAGAAAGAAGGAAACATGAGTCTGGTTCTGCTCCAGGTTCCTGCCTCGCAGAGGTCATCTGACGTCGCCGTGGTTACCTGCTGAACCCTGCACAGGTCTCCACTCAGGTGGGTTAGAAAAAGAGCTCAGAGCGGCTCTGAGGGTTTTTACACAACGTATAAAATCTGATCTGTTAAAGGAAACACGAGAAGGACGGACAGACGGGAAAGATGAGAGGAAGAGAGGAAAGAAAGGAAAGACAAAGAGAGAAAAAAAACAAAGAGAGAAAAAAAACAAAGAGAAAAAAACAAAGAGAGAAAAAAAACAAAGAGAGAAAAAAACAAAGAGAAAAAAACAAAGAGAGAAAAAAACAAAGAGAAAAAAACAAAGAGAAAAAAAACAAAGAGAAAAAAACGAAGAGAGAAAAAAAAACAAAGAGAGAAAAAAACAAAGAGAAAAAAACAAAGAGAGAAAAAAACAAAGAGAGAGATAAAAAAATGAATGAAAAGGTAAAAACAACTCATGATGAAAAACAAGAGAAAGAAATGAATGGAAAAAAAAGAGACAAAAACAAATAAAAATGACAAAGAAAGAAAGAAAACGAGAGAAAGGAAAACGGAAATGAGGAGAAATGATAGAAAAAAAACAGAAAGAAAGAAAAGGTAGAGGAAAAAAGATAAAAGTAAATTAAAGGTATGGAAAACTAAAGAATAAAAAAGAAAAAACAAAGAAAAACAATGGAAAGAAAGAAAGAAACATCACTGAAGGGGAGATAATAAAGAAAGAGAAAAGAAATAAAGTTATGAAGAATAAATATAAAAAACAAAATACAAGAAAGATAAAAAGAGAGGAAAAAAGAAAATAAATGTAAGAAAAAACAGACGGAAGTTAGGGAAAAAGAAGAAGAAAGAAAAAGATAAAACTACAAAGAAACACAAAGAGAAAAGAAACAAGAAAGAAAAAAGGAAGAAAGTAAGTCAAAAGACATAAAAGAGAAACAGAAGAAAAAAAAACAAGCAACTAAATATTAAAGAAAAGAAAAAAAAAATTACCGAAAGAAAAAAGAGATTTAAAAAGGTAGACAAAAAGAAAAGTGAACAAAAAGAAGAAAAAAGACTTAAAGGAAATAAATGTAGAATAATTTAAAAAGAAGACGAGAACAAAAGAAAGACTGAAAATAAGAACAAAAGAGTTTAAATTAAAGAAATAAAACAAAAAAAAGACTAAAAAAGAATTAATTCAAAGAGAAAAGTGAAGCTCAGACTTTAAACAGTTTCTGTTTTTCTTTATCAGAGACACGATCAGAGAAAAACCTCCAGGATCCAGAACCAGGAGCTCCGAGGGCCTAAAGGCTCTAAAACAGCTGTTTGTGTTTACGTTCAGTGTTCAACAGATGGACGTGTTTAAATAAAGCTTCATTCAAACCTGTGATGATGTCACAGTCAGCAGAGGAAATCAGAGCTGACGGGACACAAACATCAGATCCTCTCAAACACAAACTGAAACCTGAACCTGCAGATTTCTGCTGTTTGAACCTGCAGCAGGACTTTCTTTCTGCTCCGCTTCAAAGAGTCTGTCTGAACCCGACCCCCCAGCAGGACGCCCCCCAGCAGGACGCCCCCCCAGCAGGACGCCCCCCCCCCAGCAGGACGCCCCCCCCGCTTCTCCCCCCCTGTCACCACTACTCCTTTTACTCGTCAGAAACACGGGATAAAAAATAAACCTCAGCATGATCAGAGGAACAGCAGGTGGTTCACAGTCTGAGTCTCTGCAGGTTCTCAGTTCAGACCGTCAGGAACACGGAGCAGATCCAGACCTGCTGCAGCACCCGAGAGCTCCGACAGCACCCGAGAGCTCAAACAGCACCCGAGAGCTCAAACAGCACCCGAGAGCTCAAACAGCACCCGAGAGCTCAAACAGCACCCGAGAGCTCAAACAGCACCCGAGAGCTCAAACAGCACCCGAGAGCTCAAACAGCACCCGAGAGCTCAGACAGCACCCGAGGGCTCAGACAGCACCCGAGAGCTCAGACAGCACCCGAGGGCTCAGACAGCACCCGAGAGCTCAAACAGCACCCGAGAGCTCAGACAGCACCCGAGAGCTCAGACAGCACCCGAGAGCTCAAACAGCACCCGAGAGCTCAAACAGCACCCGAGAGCTCAGACAGCACCCGAGGGCTCAGACAGCACCCGAGAGCTCAAACAGCACCCGAGAGCTCCAACAGCACCCGAGAGCTCAGACAGCACCCGAGAGCTCAAACAGCACCCGAGAGCTCAGACAGCACCCGAGAGCTCAGACAGCACCCGAGAGCTCAGACAGCACCCGAGAGCTCCGACAGCACCCGAGAGCTCAGACAGCACCCGAGAGCTCAAACAGCACCCGAGAGCTCAGACAGCACCCGAGAGCTCAGACAGCACCCGAGAGCTCAGACAGCACCCGAGAGCTCCAACAGCACCCGAGAGCTCAGACAGCACCCGAGAGCTCCAACAGCACCCGAGGGCTCCGACAGCACCCGAGAGCTCCGCCAGCACCCGAGGGCTCAGACAGCACCCGAGAGCTCAGACAGCACCCGAGAGCTCAGACAGCACCCGAGAGCTCCAACAGCACCCGAGGGCTCCGACAGCACCCGAGAGCTCAGACAGCACCCGAGAGCTCCGACAGCACCCGAGAGCTCAGACAGCACCCGAGAGCTCAAACAGCACCCGAGAGCTCAGACAGCACCCGAGAGCTCAGACAGCACCCGAGAGCTCAGACAGCACCCGAGAGCTCCAACAGCACCCGAGAGCTCAGACAGCACCCGAGAGCTCCAACAGCACCCGAGGGCTCCGACAGCACCCGAGAGCTCCGCCAGCACCCGAGGGCTCAGACAGCACCCGAGAGCTCAGACAGCACCCGAGAGCTCAGACAGCACCCGAGAGCTCCAACAGCACCCGAGGGCTCCGACAGCACCCGAGAGCTCCTACAGCACCCGAGGGCTCAGACAGCACCCGAGAGCTCAGACAGCACCCGAGAGCTCAGACAGCACCCGAGAGCTCAAACAGCACCCGAGAGCTCAAACAGCACCCGAGAGCTCAAACAGCACCCGAGAGCTCAAACAGCACCCGAGAGCTCAGACAGCACCCGAGAGCTCAGACAGCACCCGAGAGCTCCAACAGCACCCGAGGGCTCCGACAGCACCCGAGAGCTCCTACAGCACCCGAGAGCTCAAACAGCACCCGAGAGCTCCGACAGCACCCGAGAGCTCAGACAGCACCCGAGAGCTCAGACAGCACCCGAGGGCTCCGACAGCACCCAAGAGCTCCGACAGCACCCGAGAGCTCAAACAGCACCCGAGAGCTCCGACAGCACCCGAGAGCTCCGACAGCACCCAAGAGCTCAGACAGCACCCGAGAGCTCAGACAGCACCCAAGAGCTCAGACAGCACCCGAGAGCTCAGACAGCACCCTCCAATCAGACTCAAGAAAACCTGCAGCTCTCCCTGAAAACTTTGACACACCTGACTCCTTCCTGTCTCCATCCTCTAACTGTAAAAACTACGTCACGTTCCTTTACCTTGCTGTGGTATTTGCCCCGCCCCTTATACGTGTCGTCCAGCATCAGGCAGGAGAGGATGTCCAACAGCTTCATCTCTGATAGGCTGGAACACAACAAGACCCGCCCACACAGTCAGAACCAGGAAGTAAGCAAAACCGTGCTGTACTAGCAGTGTAGTGAAGGCTGTCAGTCAGTAAACCTGATGTTGTGATTGGCCAGCTCAGCGATGAAGGCGGTCTCAGCGGGAGTGAGGAAGAGGAGGCTGCTTCCACTTCCTCCGATCCGAGCCGTCCGACCGACGCGGTGCACGTACTCTGCTGCTGCCGTCGGAGGAGTGTACTGCACACACACACACACACAGTCACACACACACTTAAGTTACAAAGCACTAACTTCATTTTAACCTGAAATTGCTCTCCTTTTTGTCACCACCAGGGGGCGACTTCTAACAACTGCAGGAGAAAAGACAGTTTCTTCTCCTTCGTTTTGTTTGCTGGTTTGAATCTTTTTGAATAAATATTTTAGCAGAAAAAACTTGAAACGAGCAACGATGGAGAAAAAGTTACCTGGAGGATTTTATTCCATTAGAAGCAGAAAATCAAACCCAGAGCGTGAGTGAAAATGTTTCATAACTCAGAGATAAAAAACAACTTCAACAATCACCTGAATGATCCAGGTAACCTGAGGAAGGTCCAGACCTCTGGCTGCTACGTCCTGAAACACACACACACTTCTTATTTTAACCTCATGAATCACACACACACACACCCTCACTCAGAGTAAGGTGGGAAACAGAAACACTGACCGTGCAGAAGAGGACTCCAGATTTAGACGCTGAAAACTCCTGAAAGACCTCTGAGCGCTCCTGGTGGAGAAAACAAACGCACACATTCACACTTCCTCAGGTCTGACAGCTTCAACAGGAACACTTCGGGTCACCTCAGAAATTCAGAAACTTGACTGTGAGCTTGTAAACTGTTTCAAATGTTGTAAGTGAACCAAAATAAATGTCTGTCATTCATTCATATGGAGCTGGTTCCAAATGTTTCTTCAGCTGTTTTAATGTTTCAATCTTTGAATGTTTCAATGTTTCAATGTTTTAATGTTTTAATGTTTCAATGTTTCAATGTTTCAATGTTTCAATGTTTCAATGTTTTAATGTTTTAATGTTTTAATGTTTTAATGTTTCAATGTTTCAATGTTTCAATGTTTTAATGTTTCAATGTTTCAATGTTTGAATGTTTCAATGTTTCAATGTTTTAATGTTTTAATGTTTCAATGTTTTAATGTTTCAATGTTTCAATGTTTTAATGTTTTAATGTTTCAATGTTTCAATGTTTCAATGTTTCAATGTTTTAATGTTTCAATGTTTCAATGTTTCAATGTTTCAATCTTTGAATGTTTTAATGTTTTAATGTTTTAATGTTTCAATGTTTCAATGTTTCAATGTTTTAATGTTTCAATGTTTCAATGTTTCAATGTTTCAATGTTTCAATGTTTCAATGTTTTAATGTTTTAATGTTTTAATGTTTTAATGTTTCAATGTTTTAATGTTTTAATGTTTCAATGTTTCAATGTTTCAATGTTTTAATGTTTCAATGTTTGAATGTTTGAATGTTTCAATGTTTTAATGTTTTAATGTTTCAATGTTTCAATGTTTCAATGTTTCAATGTTTCAATGTTTCAATGTTTTAATGTTTTAATGTTTCAATGTTTCAATGTTTCAATGTTTCAATGTTTCAATGTTTTAATGTTTTAATGTTTCAATGTTTGAATGTTTCAATGTTTCAATGTTTCAATGTTTTAATGTTTCAATGTTTCAATGTTTCAATGTTTCAATGTTTTAATGTTTTAATGTTTCAATGTTTCAATGTTTCAATGTTTCAATGTTTTAATGTTTTAATGTTTCAATGTTTCAATGTTTCAATGTTTCAATGTTTTAATGTTTTAATGTTTCAATGTTTCAATGTTTCAATCTTTGAATGTTTTAATGTTTTAATGTTTCAATGTTTCAATGTTTCAATGTTTTAATGTTTCAATGTTTCAATGTTTCAATGTTTCAATGTTTCAATGTTTTAATGTTTCAATGTTTCAATGTTTCAATGTTTCAATGTTTCAATGTTTTAATGTTTTAATGTTTCAATGTTTCAATGTTTCAATGTTTCAATGTTTTAATGTTTCAATGTTTCAATGTTTCAATGTTTTAATGTTTCAATGTTTGAATGTTTGAATGTTTGAATGTTTCAATGTTTTAATGTTTTAATGTTTCAATGTTTCAATGTTTGAATGTTTGAATGTTTGAATGTTTTAATGTTTTAATGTTTTAATGTTTTAATGTTTCAATGTTTCAATGTTTCAATGTTTTAATGTTTCAATGTTTCAATGTTTTAATGTTTTAATGTTTTAATGTTTCAATGTTTCAATGTTTCAATGTTTTAATGTTTCAATGTTTCAATGTTTTAATGTTTCAATGTTTCAATGTTTTAATGTTTCAATGTTTTAATGTTTCAATGTTTCAATGTTTTAATGTTTCAATGTTTTAATGTTTTAATGTTTCAATGTTTCAATGTTTTAATGTTTCAATGTTTCAATGTTTTAATGTTTCAATGTTTTATTTTAGTGACTTCTTGTATTAAATATATTTACACACTGTGTTCTGTTCTTTTCCTGTTTAAGCTGTGACTTCATCACAGCAGTATCTCTTCTATGTTCTGTGTGTGGAGTAAATGTGTTTTGTGTTGAATTGAAAATGATTTTTAAATGTTTTTTTCCACATATTTAAAACACATTTTAATTTTCTTTATTTGTCTTTTAAATGAATCTTCTGTTTAAATGTATTTCAGAGTCTCGTCTGTGTTCTAATGTTGCTGACATCTTCTTTAATGTGTTTTTGTATCTTTCCAGTGTAGTTTGTGTGTTTTAGTGTATTTTTTGTTTTGATTTCTTTATTGAAGAGTTGAAATTTACAAAAAGGAACAAACATTTCAATCTTCCACACACTGTGAAGCACATATAGAATCCTACAGATTTAAGAAGATAAAGAAAAGTATATTGGTACTCCCACTCTTCGCTATTTTTTGCTTACCCCCCCCCCCCCCCATGAACCACGTACGAGCCACACTTATACTGAGAAATAAAGAAGTAAAATTAATTAATTAAGTTTAACAAATAAATGAAATTAAACTAGTGTTAAAAAAATAAGTAAGTAACTTAAGGGAAGGAGAAAATAAATATATATATTAAAAATAAATTTAGTAAAATAAAATAAAGATAGTAGGAATAATAAAAAAGTGCTGTTTTGTGTTCAGTCTGTCTTTTCATGTATCAAAAATGTGTCTCATGTGTTTGAAACGTTATTCATGTGAGTTTTCACTGTATTAAAATATGTTTAGACGTATTTATGTGGTTTAATGTGTCTTCATGTTTTACAAAACTGTTTCATATTTTAAGTATTTTTTATGTTTTAAATTTATTAAAATGAGTTTTAGTTTAATAAAACTGATTTTATAGTGTTTGCTGTACTTTAATGCATTTTAAAGGTGCTTTTAACACATTTTTAACACGTTTTAAATGTGTTTAAATGTTTCTTGCCTGTTTTAAAAGTGTTTAAGGTGTTTTAAATCTGATGTCATCGTGTTTTAAACGTGTTTTAAATGTGTTTTAAACGTATTTTAAACGTGTTTTAAACGTGTTTTAAACGTGTTTTAAACATATTTTAAACATTTTAAACGTGTTTTAAACATGTTTTTAACATATTTTAAACGTGTTTTAAACATATTTTTTTAAACATATTTTAAACGTGTTTTAAACGTGTTTTAAACATTTTAAACGTGTTTTAAACATGTTTTTAACATATTTTAAACGTGTTTTAGACATATTTTTTTTAAACGTGTTTTAAACATATTTTAAACGTGTTTTAGACATATTTTAAACGTGTTTTAAACGTGTTTTGAGTCGACTGTTTGTTCGACTTGTTTTTAACATGTCAGAGGTTTCTTTCATGTGCTCGCTGTCGAAGCCTCCCGACATTTCTGACATTTAACGTCAGACGACGTCTTACCTCCTGCTTCATGTTTCCATGGAGACGCATGAAGATGAGCAGAGGCTTCTGATTGGTCGAGGGCCCGGAGAGGACGGAGGTGAAGACTGAGTGGAGGAACTCGACGGCTTCACAGCTCGAGACGAAGATGATGAGTTTGTTGTTCTGTGAAAACTGAAAGACAACAGAATAAGCTCCTCCCACCTCAACCTGCAGATCATCGCTTCATGCTTCACGTCTGTGTCGGTGCACCTTGCATTTGTCCAGTATGAACGCAGCCAGACAGACCAGTCTGACCTTACTGGGAACCACCACCACAAACTGCTTCAGAGCCTCTGGCACAGCGAAGCTCTCTGATTGGCTGCCTGTGCTGAGGTCAGATGTAGGGCCTGTGAGGTCAGAGGAGGCGGAGCCAGAAACGTGGATGCTGACTGGATCGTTCAGACAAACATCTGCCAGTCGAGTCACGCCTGAAACAGAAGCAGCTGTGAGGTTTCCCGCTCTGACTCACGTCTGAGTCCGGTTCAAAGACTCGTTTCTGGACTCACCGCTCGTCAGCGTCGCAGACAGCAGCACGTTCTGTCTGCTCGGACCTGTGGAGTTCAGACTGTTTAATATGACCGTCAGATCCTTCTCAAAGCCCAGATCCAGAGTCCTGATGACACACACACACACACACACACGCGCACAGGGATGTGAAGTAACAGGACATAGATGGAGTTCCTCAAGGCTTCATTCTGGGTCCTCTTAGGTTTTAATTCCATCGTGCTTCCCCCAGGCTCAAATCAAAAAACTAGGACAAAACAAAGAAAGAAACACTCGTCATGACTTTAATCTGGGAGTTACCGGTCGGCTTCGTCCAGGATCAGCCATCGAACGGCGCTGAAGGCGATGCTTAACGTGTTTTTGATATGATCCACCAGACGTCCTGGAGTGGAGACCAGGATGTTGATACCTTTACGCAACCTGGAGAGACAGTTTGAGTTACAACAGCAAAGAGGAGGAGGAGTAGGGAGGTAAGGAGAGGGGGGGGGGGTCAGAGGAAGAAGAGGAGGAGGAGGAGGGCAGAGGACAGTATGAAGAAAATGACTGGAAAGGGATGAAGAGGAGGACAGAGAAGGAAGAAGAAAACAATGAAGAGGAAGAGGTAGACAACCAAGAAGGAGAGTTAGTGAAAGAGGAGCAAGAAAGAGGCAAGAAAAGAGGATGATGAGGAGGAGGAAGAAGAGGACAGAGAGAAAAGGGGTGGAGGACTGAAGGACGAGGATTAAAGGTTAAGAAAAGATGAATTCATGACAGAGAAACGAGAAAAAGAAGAGGGGAAGTGAAGGAGATAAGGAGAAGGAAGTGGAGCAGGTGAGTACAGGGATCAGTACCTGGCCTTCTCTGCTTTCCTCTTCTCTCCTCCCATCAGGACACCTGGGACGATCCAGGTAAACGGCTACAGAGAGAGAGAGAGGATGACAATCCAGTAAAAACACCAACATGATCACTCACCCTGTCGTCCTGAGCTCTGATTTTCTGTCGTCTTACCTTCAGAAGCTTCTGGAAGGTCTGAAAGGTCTGCTGGGCGAGCTGATGGATGAAGAGACAGAACACACAGATTCAGTTCCAGCTCCAGGCTGATTCACCTTAAAGGGTCTGTGCTGTACCACAACAGGTCCAGTACTCAGAAGAGACCAAACCGAACCTCTCTGGTGGGAACGATGACGAGAGCCAGGGGACCATCGGACCTGCTGATCTTTGGCTGGACCGCCTGCAGACTCTGGACCACAGGGACGGCGTAGGACAGGGTCTTTCCTGCAGGGACAGGGTCAGGAAATAATGAAGATCATCTGCTTTAACCAGCAGTCGGCCTTCATCGTGACAGAGTCTCTGTCAGCGTCATGTGTGTCCCACCTGATCCCGTCTGAGACCGGACGACAGCGTCTCGTCCTGACAGGAGAACTGGAATCGTCTGCTTCTGAACACTAAGAAACAAACCATTCAAGGATTCATTTACTTCTCCAGAACTTTTCCAGGCTTTGAACTTTTTTTCAAACTCCATGAGCTTTCCAGGTTTTTCCGCAGCTGTAAAAACACCCCTGATCTGATCTCATTTGAAGTCCGTCAGGATGAAGCGCAGAGTGCAGCTTCACACAGCTGAGAGAGGAGATGCTAACAGCTCATCTTCTCAGACGGACACAAAACAAGAGCAAAGCTACGGAAAGAAAACTACAGCGTTAACTCACCTGGTCACCGTGGAAACATTCAGGACTTTATTCAGGGTTGCCACCTGAAGGACGGACACCAAAAATCACACTTTAAGAGATATGAGTGTAAAACTATTAATGTGTGTGAGAGAGTGTGTGTGTGTGTGTGTGTGTGTGTTACCAGGTGTGGGTGAAGATCCAGGTCTGAGAACGAGTCACTGGTGAAAATCTTTTCTTTGACCTGAGAGACAGCAGGTCTGAAAGAGAGAAGAAGAGAGAGGGAGGCGCTGAGTTTGAAAGAGAGGAGCGAGAAGATGAGAAGTCACACAATGAGCCAATCAGAGAAGCCGCTGCGTACCTGTGGATCTCTGGGATCTCTGGGTTGTGTTTGAAGAGAGAGGAAGTCTTGATACTGCTCCTTCCTGTCTCCTTCACTCCATCCCTCTTCCTCTCCCTCTCTGTCTTCTTCTTCTTCTTCTGTGGTTTCAAACTCTCTGCCTGCTCTGTGGGTGGAGACTGACACATGCAGAGATCCTCACTGAGCCGGCAGTTTCTCTTCACAGCAGTGTGAGAATCAAATAATCAGGTGTGAGGAGTGTTTACCTGTGTGTCTGTGTCCTCCTCTTTTTCTCCTGCAGCCTCCTCCAGCTGCAGTTTTCTCTGTTTGACGGGGCCGCTCTTCTTCTGCTCCTCCTCTGAAGGGGTGAGCCTCCTCTTCCCTGCTCGCTGCTTCTTCTGGAGGTTCACACACAGACACACAAACTCACCTTTGTAACATGTTGATAGCTGAGTTCTAAGAAGCAGACGGTTTGATCTGATCCACTGTGATGTTTTGGTGCAGAAAAGAGCGAGTACTCACCAGGGCCCATCTCTGCTGAGCAGTCAGAGGTTTCTTCTTCTGTGGTGATGAGGAGGAGGGGAAACTGCTGCTGATGTTCAAACACAACGACTCTTCTTCTTCTGACATCATTAACACACCTGACACACAGGTAAGAGGGATGATTGTACACAAACTGCACAAACTCAAACCAAACATCATTAAAAAAAACACTAAAGTGAATTATCAGTGTGAAAACAACACAGAAAATCAATTATTTTAATAGTTTAGTGCAAATCTAGAGCTTTTAAACAGTAACCAAAATACATCAAACCTATGCCGAATCAAAGAGGGACCCCTGTCGAATTGATCTGAGTCAAAAGTCAGAGTTATCTCAGGTGGATTAGAGTCACACCTGAGAGGGAAAGAAAAACTGACACATTTCTGAACGGAGTTCGTCCAACGATCAACCTCTGCTGCAGTTAGCTTATTTAGCAGCTTCACCTCCGACTTTAATCACAGTTACAAAACACTGACGACCAAAAAGTACCGAAATGATGCCGGGACCAGACATCCCACGTGTGCACACTGACAGAAAAGCACAGAAACACGTGTGTGTGTGTTTGTGTGTGAGCGACGGCGTGTGTGTGTGTGTGTGTGTGTGTAGCGCAGGGTCTGTTGTAAAAGAGAAAGCTAGCATCATGCTATCAACATCCGGGGAATAAAGAGAAAAAGATGAAAAGTGTGAGAATAACTTACCAATATAGAGTTATAAACTCAAGACCCACAACACGCGTGGAGGACTTTTCCTGGTGCGTCACTAAAACCCCGCCTCCTTCACAGCTGATTATACCGCACATGCGCAGTAGACACACACACACGCTTTAACCAGAGAAAATATTCTGAGTACAACTGCACAAATATCAAGTTTCACTCTAAAATCTGAAACGCGTTGATTTCTAGTCTTAAAAATGAGTAATTATTGAACAAAAATACAGTTTCTGAAGGAATAATACCGGAAGTTGGTTTGTCAGTATGAAAAACAGGACAGAGACCGTTAAATGCACGAATCTCTTTTCTGTTTGTCCCATTAGAAATTAGATCTTAGTTTTTGATATTTTTTTAAATGTTTCTTATTTGTAAAAAAAACAAAACATTTTAGAATTATGACATTATTAATGACATTAAAGAGGGGGTATGATACTCATTCTCAGACGTTAAATTGTCTTTCTGATAGAACTGTAGAAGCTTAACCGGACAGTTTTAATTCATATCATAAAAAATAAGAATAAACAAAAACAACCTACAGGAAAGAATAAGTGAAAACAAAAAAAACAAACAAACTTTACAGTTTGCAAAAAATGTTAAAAAAGTTAAATCAGAGGTTAAACTTCTTTTACATATTCCCTTACTGCTTTGTTAATAATGAAATAATGATAAATTCAGCTTCCTTTTTTTCATATAAACTGACATATAGAATAAAAATGTCTTCCTATAAATCGTTTAAATTTCAGTAACATTCATCGAAAAGTTTTTTTCTAGTTTATTTTTACTTATTGTCTTTACATGTTAATAGTAAATGGATACGAGTCAGTCATTATATATATAAATTCATTAGTTATGTATCTTAACCAGAGAAGACCTGTCACTTTATCCACCATAACAACACATATGCAAATACCTTTTCACATCTATACTCACATACACATAACATACAGCAATATCCATGTAAATACATACAGTCATATATATATGTATGTATATTCCAAACATATACAAAATATAAAACAGCTGCAGGCTTTGGACCTTTAATCTGACCCAAAAAAAAACCCTGAAGAACAGAGCAAAACTTTTCTGTTTGAGAGTTAGGTTTATTTTACACCTTTACAATCAGTGATGTCACTAATTAAGCAAATCTCATTTGGCTCTCGTGGAAGTCTCGTGTGACTTTTTGAACAACCAATCAGAGCAGCCTGCTGTTTCATCCTAGTGTTTATGTCCAACAGTTTTTCCCTCATATTTATTTGTGAAATAAGAAAAAAGGTTATTACACCACCTCTTTAAGATGTCAGGGAAAATGCTTCAAACATTTTAAAACTCATCAAGAGAGGAAATAAAAAAGCAAAACCAGTCGGTAAAAAAATTGAAGACAGTTTTAAAGCACAGGAGTTTCAGTAAAGAGCTCTGCTCTGTAACCACATTTAATAAGAACTACAGGAGGAGATGTCTTTGTGCTCTGGTGCCTTGCTCAGAGGCTTCTTGGCAGCACAGACAGTGTTTTCAGTCTCTGCAGGAGACAGGGACAAACTGTCCATCATCACATCAGCAGCCGTCACGTCCCATTTCCTTCCTCCTCTGTTTCCTGTTGTCGACGGTGAGGCTTAAAAATAGAGCTGTCAATCAAACGGCGGGCCCGGCACCGCTGGGACTCAAACCGGCGCTCAGGAGGATTAATTATAGTCATTTACCAAAATCAGCACTTTGAAACGTCGACAGATCGGCCGTGTGATTGAGCGAGTTGTGAGATCTGGTTTTCAATCATGAGCGGCTCGTCTGCGCCGCAGGACGAAGAGTTGTGAATAAACGGAGATATTTTAACATGAAGGATTGAAGTAAACGTCCTAAACTGTGATAACTGCTTTTAGATCAGAGGAGGAGAGACATCAGCGGCTGTCAGTCACACACACACACACACACACACACACACACACACACACACACACACACACACACACACACACACTAACAAACATGGCTCATTAATAATTATACTCATACTGAACTGAACCTGTCTGACTGCCTGTCTCTCTCTCTCTCTGTCTGTCTGTCTGATGAGGAGGTGTCTGGCTGCAAAGTGCCGTCTCTCCAGAACCTCTCGGACCCTGGTTCCTGGGTTACCTCTGAGCTGAGACTAAACTGTTTCAGGGTACCCCTCGTCTGCATGTTTACAGACCTCTGGGTCCAACCTGCCAGCTGAGGCAGAGAGCAGACAGAACTCAGTCTGCTGTTGTTGTTGTGTTTTCATGCTTCTGCTGTCGTCCTTGTCTAAAAAAGTCAGAGACTGAAACTTAATAAAAGCGTCTCTGAAACTGACGTCTGTCACGAATGTTTCTGAATTATTTTGTAAAAACATTTATTTTTCTCACAGGTGTGAAAGGCTGAAAACATCTGAACTCTGAGACATGAGCGGTTTGTTAAGAGGAGGCTCGCCTGAGGCAACGTTACACACACACACACACACAGATCCGTTTGTGTGTGTATGTGAGGGATAAAGTGAGGATTAGGAGCTCAGTTTTAGAGCAGATCTGATACGGAGGCCCAAAGCTGACATGCATCAGGACGTATTTTTTGTAACTGTAACAAAATGTAATTTTGTAATTATGAGCGTAAATAAATGAGGCTCCAAGGGGACTGACTCACTTTTAGGGCCAGCCTCGTGTGGGCGTTCAAGGTAGTGCAGTTTTTGGGAGCATCAGCAGTGGTTGAATTCTGTAAAACATGCAGCAGCTTGTTTTTGAAACCAAACTTTTGAGAGGTCTCGGTGAGGCTGCAGAAAGAGGCTGCATCATAATCAAAGCAGCACTGAGGGTTATTGTTTCTGCCACTGACGGGCTGAGATGGTTATTCTTAGTGGCTGATTAATAACTGAAGGGACACTTAAAGATACATTTCTTTTGATGAGATGCTTTCAAACAAGAGATAAAAGAGATATACGGCGTATGACATCACTCTCTTTGAAGATCTGGAACCAGACTCCATTAAACTGACCTCAAAGAACATCAGATTTCTTGTTTTTGTTTGTACTTATAAAAAGATGGAATTAATGTGAAAAAGCAGTCATCTGTAGCACTTCTACTCCTGAGTCCAGGTGTGTCCAGGTGTGTCCAGGTGTCACTCAGTCATCAGTCTGCTCTCCAGAGCTTCAAACACAGAGTAAGGATCCTGATCAGCGTTAACAGGAACAGCTTCTGGAAACAGAGTCTGTAGGGTGTAAGATAAAAGCGAGCATTAGGTAGGTACTATTTCCAGCAGTGGATGCATCCACAGTCTGTGCTGTGGTGGCGTCTGACGTGTTCATGTGTGTCTGCACCTGCAGGCCGATGGTGTTGATCCTGTACTGTCTCAGTCTGTGTGTTACAGCCTCTGTGCTGTCCTCAGGTCTGGTCTGCAGTCGGTCCTGAACCTCAGCGCTCGGAGCGGGGCGGGTCAGAGCGTGGAACCTGCAGCATGAAGTGACATCACAGGTGCACACATACATAAGATTTCACATGAGGAACTTCACATCATATTTAATGAGAACATCATCATCTGTCTGCATTAGAAACACATCATCAGCTTCTTTTCAGGCTCATACTGAAGCAAGCTGTACAACGTCCCATCAACAGTGAAACTGAGACTTCATGTTCTTAAAGCACACCACAGGAGAGCCTCGAGTTATCTCACTATTAACAGTGAAACTGAGACTTCATGTTCTTAAAGCAAGCCACAGGAGAGCCTCGAGTTAACTCACTATTAACAGTGAAACTGAGACTTCATGTTCTTAAAGCACGCCACAGGAGAGCCTTGAGTTAACTCACTATTAACAGTGAAACTGAGACTTCATGTTCTTAAAGCACGCCGCAGGAGAGCCTCGAGTTGACTCGCTATTAACAGTGAAACTGAGACTTCATGTTCTCAAAGCACGCCACAGGAGAGCCTCGAGTTGACTCACTATTAACAGTGAAACTGAGACTTCATGTTCTTTAAGCACGCCGCAGGAGAGCCTCGAGTTGACTCACTATTAACAGTGAAACTGAGACTTCATGTTCTCAAAGCACGCCGCAGGAGAGCCTCGAGTTGACTCACTATTAACAGTGAAACTGAGACTTCATGTTCTTAAAGCACGCCTCAGGAGAGCCTCGAGTTAACTCACTATTAACAGTGAAACTGAGACTTCATGTTCTTAAAGCACGCCTCAGGAGAGCCTCGAGTTGACTCACTATTAACAGTGAAACTGAGACTTCTATATTTGAAGCAAGCTAAGGGAAAGCATCTGTGTATCTGATAGTTTACAGCCAAACTGAGACTCTGTGCTTTGATTACTGAGGGAAGCCTGTGTGTGATGTTTAATTAACAGTGAAACACAGACTTCACACTGTAGGAGCAGAGAAGCCTCTGTGTGATGTACTTTCAACAGTGAAACTGAGACTTTGTGATGTTTAAGCTCTCAAGAAAACTGGATAGTTTGATCTCAACAATGATTTCCCGTGTTCATTAATCATCAACGTTACCTCTCTCCGCTGACTGGATCAGTGGCTCTGAGGGTGAGTCTCTCCAGACAAACATCGTCCGTCAACTCCAGGAGGAAAACTCTGTGAGGGGGGATGCCATTTATAGGTCATTAAGAGGTCAAAGGTCATCGTGCAGCGTCATTAATAAGCTGTTGAACCATCTCACAGACAAAGAGCCTCCTTAATATTTAAGGAGTGTTTGTATTTTAAACAGTTAATGTGAAGCTGCAGATCCATTAGAGTGAATATTTATATGGACGCATCAAATATTCATCAGCACTCAGCGTACTGCACGTCTGTGTGTGTGTGTGTGTGTGTGTGTGTGTGTGTGTGTGTGTGTGTGTGTGTGTGTGTGTGTGTGTGTGTGTGTGTGTGTGTTTTTAGGACTCCTGCATGCTCCTAATAGTAGAATAAATTGTCAGGGGCATTTCGGCTCGGGGTCAGGACTCCTGTAGACTCTTGGATTGTTGCACTCCTTGTATGGTGGGGAGTCCTTGAGTCTCCAAGGCCCCTCTTTTGTTTCCCTTGACCTTGACTGGCTGGTGTAAGTGGAGCGTAGTACCTGTTGGGTTGGTACTCGGACTCCTGCAGGCTCTTGGCTTGCTGCATGTCGCTGGGGAAGCCGTGCAGGATCCAGCCCCTGCAGCTGCAGTCCACTCGGCTCAGACGCTCCTCCAGAACTTGCAGCACTAAAGAGTCTGAAACTGGACCATCAGGTTTAAGTCACATTAGCCACAAAGAGAGAGGACCCAGAGTTGTTAATTAGGACAAATACTCAGACTTACTTTAACAGAGTCCACGGGGGGCAAAGAAATACACATTAAAGAAGATCAGTACCAACCAACCAGAAACAACCACAGATCAAACAAACAGAAATGACACTTAGAACAACTCAAGGATGCATCATGACAGCTTATCAGCCAATCAGCTCTAGAGCGAGCTGATTGGCTGATTGTTTTGGTCCAGCATGCTGATCAGTCCAGGACCCTGACCCACTGTCAGGTGTAGAACTGATCAGTGTGTGTGTCTGCAGCCTGAACATGGACTCTCTCTGACAGCTGCTGATTATTAAACACAGCTGCTGTGATCCAGCTGTGATCACACACACACACACACACACACACACACACACACACACACACACACACACACACACACACACACACACACACACACAGATGCACTACTATGAATCTGTGTGTTGATGAATGTAAGAGAAGTGAGTGTGTGTGAGTGTACAGTTAACAAGGAGTTAAAAACCCCAGGGGATGCTGGGACAGAGGCAGGAATCAAACAGTTCTTATTTCTGGTGGAGTTTCTGATCTGATCAGTTCCCTCCAACATCCTGACTGTTCACACGCTACACGTATGACGCTGAAGCTCTCAACATCCAGCAGAAACTCAACAACTCTTCCAGATTAAAGTTAGGATACAGAGCAGATTAAAGTTAGGAAACAGACCAGATTAAAGTTAGGACACAGACCAGATTAAAGTTAGGAAACAGACCAGATTAAAGTTAGGACACAGACCAGATTAAAGTTAGGAAACAGAGCAGATTAAAGTTAGGATACAGACCAGATTAAAGTTAGGACACAGACCAGATTAAAGTTAGGAAACAGACCAGATTAAAGTTAGGATACAGACCAGATTAAAGTTAGGACACAGACCAGATTAAAGTTAGTATACAGACCAGATTAAAGTTAGGACACAGACCAGATTAAATTTAGGAAACAGACCAGATTAAAGTTAGGACACGGACCAGATTAAAGTTAGGACACAGAGCAGGTTAAAGTTAGGAAACAGACCAGATTAAAGTTAGGACACAGACCAGATTAAAGTTAGGACACAGACCAGATTAAAGTTAGGACACAGACCAGATTAAAGTTAGGAAATAGACCAGATTAAAGTTAGGAAACAGAGCAGATTAAAGTTAGGACACAGACCAGATTAAAGTTAGGACACAGACCAGATTAAAGTTAGGAAACAGACCAGATTAAAGTTAAGACACAGACCAGATTAAAGTGAGGATACAGACCAGATTAAAGTTAGGATACAGAGCAGATTAAAGTTAGGAAACACACCAGATTTAAGTTAGGACACAGACCAGATTAAGGTTAGGACACAAACCAGATTAAAGTTAGGAAACAGACCAGATTAAAGTTAGGAAACAGAGCAGATTAAAGTTAGGAAACACACCAGATTAAAGTTAGGACACAGACCAGATTAAAGTTAGGACACAGACCAGATTAAAGTTAGGACACAGACCAGATTAAAGTTAGGACACGGACCAGATTAAAGTGAGGATACAGACTAGATTAAAGTAAGGATACAGAGCAGATTAAAGTTAGGAAACACACCAGATTAAAGTTAGGACACAGACCAGATTAAAGTTAGGACACAGACCAGATTAAAGTTAGGATACAGACCAGATTAAAGTTAGGAAACTGACCAGATTAAAGTTAGGACACAGACCAGATTAAAATTAGGAAACAGACCAGATTAAAATTAGGAAACAGACCAGATTAAAATCAGGTAACAGACCAGATTAAAATCAGGTAACAGACCAGATTAAAGTTAGGAAACAGTCCAGATTAAAGTTAGGACACAGACCAGATTAAAGTTAGGACACAGACCAGATTAAAGTTAGGATACAGACCAGATTAAAGTTAGGAACCAGACCAGATTAAAGTTAGGAAACAGACCAGATTAAAGTCAGGAAACTGACCAGATTAAAGTTAGGACACAGACCAGATTAAAGTTAGGACACAGACCAGATTAAAGTGAGGATACAGACCAGATTAAAGCTAGGATACAGACCAGATTAAAATTAGGACACAGACCAGATTAAAGTTAGGACACAGACCAGATTAAAGTTAGAGATCAGACCAGATTAAAGTTAGGAAACAGACCAGATTAAAGTTAGGACACAGACCAGATTAAAGTTAGGAAACAGACCAGATTAAAGTTAGGAAACAGACCAGATTAAAGTTAGGACACAGACCAGATTAAAGTTAGGAAACAGACCAGATTAAAGTTAGGACACAGACCTATTTCCCCATATCGCCCCCTAATGGAGAACATCGATTGCTTAACATCTGGTATCAAGAGACACCTGAAGGGACAGGTGAGGTTTGACTTCATCAGTCTGTGATGGTGATGATGGAATAAGGATGTTTGGGTCACTTAGTGACTGATTTTAACACAAATCACTAAAAGAAAAGTTTCACAGACAGAGCAGGTACACAGAGTTACCACGGCGATGATGGGCTACGAAAAATACAACCACAGATAGAGTGATTGTCAGATTTAGCCATGGAAAATGTGTGTGTGTGTGTGTGTGTGTGTGTGTGTGTGTGTGTGTGTGTGTGTGTGTGTGTGTGTGTGTGTGTGTGTGTATTTACCTGGCTTTCCCTGATCCACGTACGGTTTAATTTTTCCACCCAGAGCCGAACCTTCAGCTGCTACAGACCTCAACAGCTGACCACAACACACTGAGAGCGAAAACAAGAAACCAGCAGCATTAGAGCCTAACCTGAGGTTTAACCTGATTTTTTAAACAAGAATCAATCAACAGTGTGTGTCAGTGTGTGTCAGTGTGTGTTACCATCCACCATCTTGTATTTCTCCGAAAGAAGCCTGGCCTGATGACTCTTTCCTGATCCAGGCGGACCCAGAAGGAGGATTCTGGGGGTTCTAGGATGGTGGCGAGTCCGAACAAAAGCCAACACTAACACATGAAATTATGACTCATTAACGTTATTGTCGGCAGAGAGTGAAGGTGTAAATATAAAGCAGTGAATCGTCTGCATATTGGAGGAGGTCTACAAGAATAAAGAGGCCTCATGATGACCTTTTACCACCTTGATCAACTTGAGCAACAACAACAACAACTTTTACAGAAAAGTTTTTCATCTGAAAGTAAAATCTTGGAAATTTGGTGTGTGTGTGTGTGTGTGTGTGGGGGGGGGGGGGGGGGGGGGGTCACATTACTTTTTATTTTTGGCATTTTTTATAAAAAGTTTTCTTTGGGTTGACCAGAGGATGACAAGACTTTCAAAATCTTTTAGCGTGCTTCAGAAACAGAGAAAACTAGAGAGGATCTAAAACTGAACCCTGAGGGACGCCAAATAATCAAACTTGAGTATCCTGCCTGATGTTTGGTGAGCGTCTGAAAAATGAAGAGTTCAACATGACCTCACATCAATGCTGGAGAATCAGATCACTGTAGGTTTCAGGAGAGAAGAGCTAAACGCGAACCTTGCTGGTAAACGTCAACATGAGGTTGGTCACTGTTGATGATCTTCAGGACGTGCTGATAGGCCGAGCTCAGGCCTGTGACCTCACAGCGATAGAGCTGCAGCTCAGCCAGTCGCTGCTCTTCGGAGCGACTCTGCTCCTCTTGCAGGCGCTGGGCGACGCTGTCCTCGAGCGGCCAGATGAAGGTCCTGTGGTAAACGTCTCCTGTTATTGGGTCCACCAGTTTCCCCCGACTCCTCTCCAACAGCACGTCATCAGGAGCCTCCAGCATCACTGAACACACACACACACACACACACACACACAGTATTTTTCAGTGTAAGGATGCGAGTATTTATACACACATTAACTCTTGAGTAATATTTCGTTCTCACCGACGTGTTCAGGGATGATTCCAGCCTGCTGGAGACTCAGAGCCTGCAGGCGAGTCTGAGGGAGTCCTTCCAACAGCCAGCCCTGACACACACACATTAACACACACACACACACATACATGTATAGATGCTTTCACAGATCCCCTGCCCCTATAGGATGAGCTTCATGTGGCCTTTCCTCGTGTCCTGACTAAGAGTTGAGAGCAGATCCTGTTAGCTTCAGACCGAGCTGACGGGTTGAGTGAAACTCTTCAGGCCTCTTTCAGAATCTACATGAAGCCATCAAAACCTCCTGAAGCTGCTGGAACGTCCTGGAGCTGTTGTTGTAAACTGTCTCTACCTGGATGAACACTTTAAAAGTTGTTCATACGTGAGACCTGAACTACAAGCTGCTCATTAAACTGCGTCTGGTGTGTAAGATCAGGATGACGTGGAGCTGAAGAGTCTGACAGCCGCTCACTGCTGTCTGACAGTCACAAGAAATCTAAATAAAACCCCTCTGCTTAATGCAGAGAGCCGCCTCGCTCTCAGTACGACTGCTCAGGAGCGCTAATCCCTCAGTGCTGCCTGCCAGGCTGAATAAAGACGACTGACAGCAGCGCTGACACACACACACACACACACACACACCTCCGTGTGACAGGCTGCATGCGTGCTGCAGCTTTTAAAGACTGTAATAAATGTTCAGTTATACTGTTACAGTAATTTAAGACGTGGCTGTTTAATAATCTGATTCCAGGTCATGGCTGATCTTGGGGGGTGTGCTGTCCCATTTTAGGCTTCGTCATTCCACATATGTACATGGAAGGGCAGAGAACTCTCAAAACCAACAAATACATCTGAACTCATGTAAATAATTTATTATCTTTGAGAGCTGAAAGAACAAATTTAGCTCCCTCAAAAAGATTGTTAGCGCCACCAATAGGTGTGCTTCACGTCCCGTCTTAAAGTATGAAACCAGAACATACGTGTTAAAAACAGAGTGCCAGACACGGGAGCAGCGACGCATCAATTTGCACAATGCAGAAATGGAGCAGGACAGGAAGTTAAGTAGGGAAACTGCACAAAACAACTTTCAAAATAAAACAAAACTTTCAGAACCAGATGGTATTTAACTCGACTACAACAACAAACCGACATGATGAGCAGAGCCAGAACCAGGAGTCAACAGGTCTGAGGTTTCACAGCCCGACATGAACCAGGAGAGGATCGTCATTAAACTGGGAAGTGTGGGAACTCCTCGGCCTGTGACTCCAGCTGTTCTGTTCTGTTCTGCTGTGTGCGGACTGAACACCTCGCTGATGTGAGGTGATGGAGGAGGGAACACGCAGTCAACACGCAACAGAGTCGAGGCAGATCTGGAGTTGTTCCTGAGCGTGAGGGGAAAACATCACTTCAAGAAAACAGACGGAGAGAAGGAATCAAAGGTTCTACCAACATGAAGACGACAATAAAGAAACATGACAACATGAGAGTCAATCAGAATCTATGGATTGATTAATAGAGTCTGGAGCAGAGGATGCTCTGAAACCTGAGAGAGCAAATCCAGAGTCTGACTGAAGACATGTGAGGAACTTTGGGGCCTTTTCTCTTTACATCCACCTGCAGACCTGGAAGTGTAGGATTTATAAAGACGCATCAGTTTCAGTTTCAGTTTCAGGTCGTCAGATCAGAGCGGATGAGCTTCGGTCTCACAGTCAGGAGGACACGGAGCAGACAGAGAGAGAGGACGGCTCGTACAGGATTTAATCTGACAGCAGGAGGCGGGGCCCAGATGTGAGCTGTCAATCATTCTCCTCTCCTGCATTCACACTGACAGTCAGAAAATAAAGACATCACACACACACACACACACACTCATACACACACACACTCAGTCCCAGGTGTGTTTGATGAGTTTAGCCTGCAGCCAAAAACAGCCATTAGCAGATGAAAGAACCTGATTATCACACACACACACTCACACACAAACACACACACTAAACTCTGATGCTAAATGCTAAACGCTGAAGCTAAACGCTGGAGGCTGAAAGAGGCAGCTGTTTGTAGTGTTTAGAGGAGGAGATGAGAGCAGGAGCTGAGCACACAAACACTCACACACATGCTGCACACACACACACACACACACACACACACGCTGCACACACACACACACACACACACATGCGCTGCACACACACACCAGCTGACTGAGGACAAACTAAGGAACAGAAGCAGATGAAGACGTGTCAGAAGAAGAAGATGTCAGACGTGTTTTCTTCTTGTTACCAAACTAACTTCTGAATAGAAACTCTGATTAGAGCTCAGCTCACACCAGACTGAGCCACATGCTGTACTCATACCAGTTCCTCAAAACCAGGACCAGGTCCTCTCTGGAGATCTGGAGATGGACCTGTAGCTGATGAGACTCTGAAACGTGGGCCCTGCTGATCAGGTCCTCCGAAGAGACCAAAAAAAACTTCTTAAAGAGCTGCAACAACCTCCTGCTTCACTGATCAGGGGTCCATCTCTCCGTCCTCCAAGACCACAACATCTGTTAAAGGACCAAAAGACTAAAAGACTAAAAGACTAAAAGACCAAAAGACTAAAAGACCTAAAGACCAAAAGACTAAAAGACTAAAAGACTAAAAGACCAAAAGACTAAAAGACCTAAAGACCAAAAGACTAAAAGACTAAAAGACTAAAAGACCAAAAGACCAAAAGACCTAAAGACCAAAAGACTTAAAGACCAAAAGACCAAAAGACCAAAAGACCTAAAGACCAAAAGACTAAAAGACTAAAAGACTAAAATTCTAAAAAAAAAATATTCTGGAGCGTTTTCTGGAGTTCCCCATGGCTCTTTGTACGGTCCTCTTATTTTTCTTTCTTTTACATAAATCAATAGTTTTAAAGGTCAGGTTTTTGTCTCATTTGCAGATTTTTTTACTCTTTGAACTCACTTCAGGTTCCACTTCTGTCATTTGATATCTCGAAACACTGTTAAGACATTTTTCTAGACTTGTCAGGTAGGTTTTGGTTTTTGTAGAACAGGAACTTTCTCGTCACTGTTAGAATGACGTAAATCTGCCCACAAACCTCAGAGAGAGATTTTGACCTTGAGAGCTTTAGAGGTCACAAAACTTCCCAGATGAACTCTTTAAGTCTCCTCCAGTGAGTCCAGGGAATCTGCCAGAGGAACATCTGATCCTCCTCCTCAGCTGAGGGATCCTGGAGAACCTCTCAAACCTCTGGACCCTCCTCAGCAAAGAACACACCTGAAACCCTGAAAGGACTTGAAGGCTAATTTTCTCTCTGAGAGCTGTAGGAGCTCAGTGTAGGTCTTCTCTGACCCCTTTACCTACAGGACTTTGAAGGAACCATCATAAACTCAGGCCCCTTTAGCATCAGACTCTCTGGTTGGTTCCCGCTCCGTCTGCTCCTGTCTGTGTGTGTTTTAACGCCTCTGTCTGAGTGTTCAGCTTCTGAACGAAGGCCAGACCTTCAATCACACAGATAAGTGCAGTTGTGAGCTCGGGTTTGTGTTGTTGTTGTTGTTTTTGTGTGAGTGCTGCTGACAGCAGCTTCGCCTTCTTTAATTCTCTTAAACTGATCAGAAAGTGGCGCTCGCTGTCCTGATGAACGCTGACAGGAAACAGGACGTGATGCTAATGAGGAGCAGCAGAGAGGACGAGCCCGAGTGAAAATAACAGCCGTGATGTGACAGCAGCACGTCTGTTTGATCAGCTGATCCCCGGGGAGACACGCCAACACGCTGCTCAGCCTGCTGGGATTCGTAGTACGACACAGCGGCGACCAGAGCGCTAATTATTATCATCACAGAGGCACATCAGAGAGAGAGAGAGACAAAGAGAGGCAGAGACAGAGAGAGAGAGAGAGAGAGAGAGAGAGAGAGGGAGGGAGAGGGAGAGAGGGAGGGAGAGAGAGGGAGAGAGAGAGAGGCAGCTGGTCTCGGTCAGTGTTTGAAGTGGATCAGTCCTCGTGGTTTCGTGGACTCTGGTCAGACTGAGCTGAGAGCCATGACTCAGCTTCCTGCTGGTGGAGAACTTACCCTGTTAGAGCAGTCCATGTTACCCAGTCTCTGCTGAATCAGACGGACCAGCAGCTCAGCAGGAAGCTCCTTCACACACACACACACACACACACACACACACGCACACACACACACACACACACACACACACACACACACACACACACACACACACACACACACACACACACACACACACACACCAGGTCATAATGCCGTTCTGTTAATACGATGACAGCATCGTCCTCTATCACATCATCATGTATGTGATGTGTTTACAGCTGTGTGTGTGTGTGTGTGTGTGTGTGTGTGTGTGTGTGTGTGCGTGTGTGTGTGTGTGTGTGTGTACCTGCTCCCTGCCTGTGAACTGCTCTGCCTGCAGAGGGTCCTGCAGTAAACCCTCTATGGTCACATGAACGGCTCCCAGCTCTGCACTCAGCTTTCTGGCCTGAAGGAGGAAAAAAACCACAGAAGAAGAAGTGATGAGAAGAACAGACATCCTGCAGTGAGCGAGTGAGCCAGTGAGCGAGTGAGTGAGTGAGCCAGTGAGCCAGTGAGCCAGTGAGCCAGTAAGCCAGTGAGCGAGTGAGCCAGTGAGCCAGTGAGCCAGTGAGCCAGTGAGCGAGTGAGCGAGTGAGCGCGCTCACCTGCTGGAGGAACTTTAACACACAGATCACCTGAGCAGAGAAACACTCACCACTGTTTGCTTCCCCACAGCAGGAGGACCCAGAACCAGGACCCTGGGGACTGACAGAGGGACAGAGAGAGAGAGAGAGAGAGAGAGAGAGAGAGAGAGAGAGAGAGAGAGAGAGGTAATGTGGTTTAGAGTTGATGAACATCTGTGACAGCTGGAAGAAAAACGAGCTGCAACAATGAATCAAACACTCGATTATCATCGCTGATTGAATTAATCATCAAGTTCTTTGATGATCGATTAATCGGTTTAAGTTATTATTGAGGATGAAGAAGAAGAATCTTAGTTCTCTAGAAGATATTTGATGATGTCATCTTAGACTCAGAGAAACTTTGACATCTTTCACCATTTTCTGACATTTAATGGACCAACAAACGACTCGTTTAATCCAGAGAATAATCCATAGATTAATACATCATGAAAACAATCGTCAGCTTCAGCCCGAGAAGAAAAAAATGATACAAGTCAGAAAATAAAGATCAACATCAAACAGTCAGCTGATAAACCACAGCTTCAGTTTCAGTCCTCTGAGTGTTTCAGACAGAAGCCGGAGTCTGTTCAGTGAGGTCATTTACTCAAAAATGAGCGATGTGTCAAACATGACACAAAAACAAAATGAACTTTTGTTGGATTTTGTTAAAAGGTTTAATAAACAGAATTTTCTGTCTGTTTTTTGATGGGTCTGGTTTTTAAGGGTTAAAGATTTATGCTCTGTTATACGGAATGTTCCGCAGTGGAACATGAGGAACACACAAACTTCACGCTCAAACATGTTGAGCTCATATCATTATATGGTATCGAACTCAAACTGACGGGTCTTCATCAGAGCCGGACTTTCCTTCATGTTTCTGTGAATCATTTATTTCTGTTCAACTTCAACAAAACAATGACTGAAAGAAAACAGCTCAAACAGAAATGACAGAGACATGAAACTGAGCTCAGAACTGAACAGCTACAGAGTGAGGGCGCCATCCTGTGGCTAAATAAAATATAACATGTCTGCAGACAAACCAAAGATCCACCTGTGAGGTCTGAGTGAGGTCCAGATTAAAGTTAGGAAACAGACCAGATTAAAGTTAGGACACAGACCAGATTAAAGTTAGGACACAGACCAGATTAAAGTTAGGAAACAGGTCAGATTAAAGTTAGGAAACAGACCAGATTAAAGTTAGGAAACAGAGCAGATTAAAGTTAGGAACCAGACCAGATTAAAGTTAGGAAACAGACCAGATTAAAGTTAGGAAACAGAGCAGATTAAAGTGAGGAAACAGAGCAGATTAAAGTTAAAAACAGACCAGATTAAAGTTAGGAAACAAAACCAGATTAAAGTTAGGAACCAGACCAGATTAAAGATGAGGAGGCAGAATTTGAAATATTTGAGGCCCAAAACGTTTTAGGTCAAAATGTTTTTAAACATAATGAAAAAGTCACTTTCACTGTATCTCTATAGATCATTCTACACGTGTGTGTGTGTGTGTGTGTGTGTGTGTGTGTGTGTGTGTGTGTGTGTGTGTGTGTGTGTGTGTGCTGACTTACTGTCCACACTGCTCCTCTGCAGCAGGTTGATCAAATGACTGATGGGATCCACAGGCTGATGGATCACCAGACTGGTCAGCATGCTCTGAAACACACACACACACACACACACACACACACACACACACACACACACACACACACACACACACACACGCACAGAGAGATTTAGTGTGTCTCACACACACAGACACACAGTGTGTTGTTGTCCTGGTTTATGGCTGCAGCTCTGGGACTGACTGATAAATACCTGCATCAGGTGGTAGATGTTGTGTTTGTCTGCGTAGACGAACATCTGAGGAGGAATCCTCAGAGGTCTGACGGTCTCATCCATGAGCAGCTGGAGGGGGGGGGGGGGGGGGGGGGCTCAGTCCTGATGGTTCCTTCTAACCTCGGGGTGAGGGGCTCAGTCCTGATGGTTCCTTCTAACCTCGGGGTGAGGGACTCAGTCCTGATGGTTCCTTCTAACCTCGGGGTGAGGGACTCAGTCCTGATGGTTCCTTCTAACCTGAGGACCAGGAACCAGTCAAGTCAGATGCATTCATTCAAACAGTGATTCAGGGTTTATTCCTCATGAGTTTAATGTGCTTAAAACCTTTGATTAAGACTCACTGCCAAAAGATCTTTTGTAAAATTAGATAATTCTGCTTTTTTTCCCCCTCATACTGTTGTTGCTCTGTGTGTTGGTCTGAATCACTGACATGTATCCACGGACTCAATCGGTGATTTGTGTTCGTGTTAAAATGTGTTTAATGTAAATATTAATGGACTGAGATTACTGATGCTTTTATGTGCTGTTGCTTTGATTTGTCAGCTGATAAAGATGAAACTTAAGAAACAGAAGTTTAACTTACCTCCCTGATCGCTACTTTAGCGTCAACGTCAGTTTGTGTCTGTTCAAACTGCGCCTGCGCCACTTCTCTGCTCAACATTCGAACATGAACAAACATCAGGTTCCTCCACAGATGCTGTTCAGGCAAAACGAATTACCGGAGTCGTCCATTATCGACGAATTTTGTCTAGTTAATAAAAAAATAACCCTCCTTAACAGCTTCACCGGAGCGGTTGTCAGGTAGCGTTTGTTTCTGTGTTGCTAAGGGCGAACGTCATTGACGCGCGTGCGCAGTAGTACTTCCTGCGTTTAGGGGTGAAGAACAAGAAATGAGGCAAAGCGAGTAAAACAAACAAACAAACAAACAAACAAACAAACAAACAAACAATAAATAAATAAATAAATAAATAAATAAATAAATAAATAAAGCAGAATCACGTGTCTTACTTCAGGGATGAGTGTCAGGAGAATCACTTAAATCTGAAATTTCTCAATACTTTCCAGGAATTCTGGCTGCAGTAACCAAAATAAAACATTTCTCTCACATGATTCTGTAAATAAAGTCAGAATTCTGACTTTAAGCTTGTTAATGTGACATTCACCCTCATAATTCAGTAAATGAAGATATTTTTCCCTTGTTTTCTCCCTCAGAATTCTGACTTTAATATCAAAACATTAGCTTTCCTTCCAATAATTTGAAAAATCAAGTCAATATTTTGCATTTTTCCTCCTCAGTATTCTGAGCTTAATTTTGTATTTCCGTCTTCTGTCTCATAATCCTGAATTAAACTGAAGTATTTCGACTTTTCTCCCACAAATTATTCTAATTCCAAAAATCTTGACATTTCCCCACAATTCTGAAACTACAGTCAAAATCCTGCCTTTCTTTATTTTTATAAGATGTCTTACTTTTATCTGATATTTCTGATTATTCATCCAGGAAATCTGACTGTAATATCAACTTGTCCTCCATGGTTCTGAAAATTAAGTCATAATTATTTCAATTTTTCAAGGAACTTTTAACCTGTGATAAAAGTCAGAATCCAGTTTTTATCTCAGAGTTCAAAATAAACGTCTGATATGTTGTTTCTCTGAGCCTTACCTCCTCTTCTGTTACAAGAAATTACAAAATAAAAATGAATTTATTCAAAATGCACCTGTTTCAACACTTTAACCACAAGAGGGAGATAAGACTTCTGATTTTTCACTGCTTTACTTTCTCGTTAATTCTTTTAGAAGAGGAGAAACTCTGAGCTGTCAGTCTCACGTGTGACTCATCATCTAGAAATCAAGCATCAGACAGAAAAGCAGAGATTTAAGAAGTCTTTATTTCTAGTGTTCACAGTTTTAACAGTCATCGTCTCCTCAGGCTTGTGACACACAGCTGCTGGCATCAAGCACTGATCCAGATGCTTCCTGAAGAACGGCAGAAGCACCGGAAGGAGAGAAATCAGGAGAGGGTGGTTCCTTCAGAGACAGAGTCCCTCGTTCAGCTGGATTCAGTCTGACAGGAAGTCTTTGGTCTGTGTCTCCGCTGTCAGCTCGAGTGTCCACTCTGGACTCAAACTCTGTGTCTGTGGTTTTTGGCTGAGAAGTAGAGCGAGGAGAGTCTGAAACCAGGACGTGTGAGACCAAAGGCTGGTTGATTTTATGAGAGGTGATTAACAGACAGAGGAAATGCAAAGATTAGATGTTTGAATCTGCTGACCTGAGCCGTGAACCCGGAGATAAACAAAGAACACTCAGGACTCAGGTCACAGGCGCAGTATTCAGCCGTCATACAAAGACTCAGGCTGTCTGAAGCCCTCACGCTCTGACGCTACATCCGTCTGGTTCTGGTTCGTGGATCCTCTCTGGACAGACTCTGGCTTTACATTCACAACATATCATCGGGGTAATTTGGCATCAATTTTGTACAACAGAAGGAGGTGAAAAACCTCATGCATCATTTCATACAGTCATACACTGATTCTAGTTTACAGTCCTTGAAACTCCCTGAAATTACTCAAAAAACGTTATTTTACCTTTTAAACGTGAGGAGATTATGTTCAGGTGTGTCCGGGTTCATGCTGAAGAAGAGGTCATATGGCTCATGAAGGAAATATTTGGCATTCAAACTGTTAATCAAAAATATAGAGGACCAAGAACGGATCCCTGAGGAACCCCACAACCAGCTGCTAACGTTGCCTTCATAAAATGATCATGTGACACCTGCTGCTGGGGGTGAACAAAGCAGCGGTTACTGATGAACTGACTGAGTTATTGCACATTCAGATCTCATTTAGTGTTGTGATGCTGTGGATGTCTGAAGAGAAGAAAGCAGCAGAAAGGAAGTTCGAATGTTTTGATGTTTGAGACTTTTAAAGTCGTCCAGGTTGAAAAAAAATCAAAGACATCCTGTAAATTCAGGAGCTTCAGTCGCAGAAAAAAAAAATCTGTTACATATTTAGATGCTTTTTTATGCAATCAACTCATCTCATCCTGACTTTTTGGTAATTTTTTTTTTGTTGGTATAATACAGCCTTTACATTGTAGACTGGTTCTTATATCACTATGTTGTGTCCTGACCAAACAAAAGACTGTAGTTCTTCAAGTAACCACTAGGGGCCGTCAAACACGCCCACTCAAACAGCTGATTCACTCATTTCTTTAGTTGTAGTTCTTCAAACTCAATAAAGATTTTTTTTAATGCATATTTTTCTTTCGCTAACCTAAATTGCTAGTTTACCACCATTAGCATGTTAGCATCAATGCTCTGACTTCAGGTATTAAAGCACGGCGTCGTTAACGCCTCATAAGGCACAAATGGCTCTGACCTGATTCCAGAGCTGTGAGCTGTTTGATGTTGAATTCAATCTTTTGTGTTTCAGGTGCTGAATTAGCCCGCTAACAAACATTAGCTCTCCAGCTAAAGTTTTCTAAATGTGGGAAATCAGTAAAAGAACTACAGAAACTTCAACTACAGAATGACTTCCTGCTTGATTCTTAACTTCTGAAAACTACTTCTTAGTCTTTACAGTCACGGGACAAAAACCAGCTGTGGGATCCTTTAAATGAAGCCTTTAGCATAGCATGTGTTTAGATAGCATGTTGTTAGCCACCGCTGTACGTTCAAAGTGTTTGACTCACTGAAGATCCTGAACTGCAAAAACTGAAATCCAAATAAGTGTTTGTTTATATTTTTATTAGACTTAAATGAGCCACAGTCACCCGAACATGTTGATGTTTCAGACGTTCAAAGAGGAAAATGATGCTTGAATTACACGTAAAGAGTGAAAAAATCTGCAGATGGGCTCAGAAACGTCTGGTGGCTCAGTTTAAGTTTAATAAGAACGTTTTTAATAACAGACAGAAACACTTTCCCAGATTTCAGTTTTGCAGAGAACAACGTTTGTGGACCTTCAACCATCCAGCTGCATGGAGCTGATTCATGAAGCAGCTCGTTTCTGTCACTCTGTCCTCGTTCCCGCTCCGTCAGTATTCAGGAAGTGTCTCGTCGTAGTCCATGATGCTCAGTTCATGTCTGCGCTGCCGGACGGTGAGCGTCAGGTCTGCAGGGGGCGCTGGAGCCCCCGAGGTGTGGGCTGGAGACGGATTTGGTGGTGGCTGCGTCTGGGGACTCCCCGCCAGGAGGTTGGCCTCCTCCGCCTCACGACCCAGAGGAGGGCTCCCTCGTTGAGCATCCTCCTCTTCCTCCTCCTCCTCCTCCACCTCCTCCTCCTCCTGTTGCTCCTCCTCTCCCTGGCTGAGATGGGTCGGTCTGAACAGCTCCCGTGCACGCTGCTCCAGGAAGGAGCCGACAGCAAGCGGGGACTCGATGGGGGAGAGTGAGAGGGGGGAGGAGGAGCAGGACGGGAGGTGGAGTGGGGAGGTGGAGAGGGCCTCTACGCCTCCGTTTAATATACCAACAGAAGAAGAGGAGGGGCGGAGCTTGTGGCCGGCCAGAGGAGCCGGTAAGGCAACACTGCCGCCATTTGGCCTGAAAGCAGGAGGACAACATGACATGACATCATCAGCTGTCTTTGTCCTGATTGGTTAAGATTGTCTGTGATGTCACTCAGAGGGGTTTACCTGCTGGAGGCGTCCTGAGGTTGGCTGTGTGTGTCCAGGTGGAGCTGGCTGTACAGGTGCAGCATCTCAGTCTGCAGCGTCTGGGTGACTCTCCTCAGCGCGAGGCAGCGACTCTGACAGGCCGACAGCTCGGCTCTGACACAAACAACAAACGTTACAATCTGAAGTCAAACCTCTTCAGATTGTGTCAAACAGACGTTCAGGACTCTGACCTGCTCTGAGCTTTAGTCTCGTCCAGAAGCTTCTTCTGATCCAGGATCAGCTGGTCTCTCTTAGCCAGCTGGTTCTCCAGCTCTGATATCCTGTGATTGGCTGCTTCCAGCTTCTGTCTGTGCTGGACATCGCTGTCCTTCAGACGCTGGTACTCCTTACCCACACTGCACTGCAGCATGGACATCTCCTGTCCACAACACACCAGAGGACAATTTCTTTATGAGTGACCTAAACCGTGTTCAGCAAAGTAATGAGACAAACAAAGCACAATATCCTCTCTTTAAATTAATGATGGATGTTATTGCTGCAGGTTTTGCAGGTCTGCATGTGGGGTTGAACACCCACATGTGTGTGTGTGTGTGTGTGTCCTTACGGTCCAGTGGTGTGTCTCTCCTCCCTCCAGCTGCTCGTTCAGACCTCTGTTTGTTTCCCTCAGCAGGACGAGCTGCTGGTTCAACAGGAAGATCTGCTGCTGCAGCTGCTCACTGCTGCACAGCTGGAGACGGAAACACCGTGAACGTGTGATAAACACCGTGAACGTGTAATAAACACCGTGAACGTGTAATAAACACAGTGAACGTGTAATAAACACCGTGAACGTGTAATAAACACCGTGAACGTGTAATAAACACCGTGAACGTGTAATAAACACCGTGAACGTGTAATAAACACAGTGAACGTGTAATAAACACAGTGAACGTGTAATAAACACAGTGAACGTGTAATAAACACCGTGAACGTGTAATAAACACCGTGAACGTGTAATAAACACAGTGAACGTGTAATAAACACCGTGAACGTGTAATAAACACCGTGAACGTGTAATAAACACAGTGAACGTGTAATAAACACCGTGAACGTGTAATAAACACCGTGAACGTGTAATAAACACAGTGAACGTGTTATAAACACCGTGAACGTGTGATAAACACAGTGAACGTGTAATAAACACAGTGAACGTGTAATAAACACCGTGAACGTGTAATAAACACAGTGAACGTGTAATAAACACAGTGAACGTGTAATAAACACCGTGAACGTGTAATAAACACCGTGAACGTGTAATAAACACAGTGAACGTGTAATAAACACCGTGAACGTGTGATAAACACCAACATCAGCAACAGCTGCAGTCATGATGTGCTGAATCTGCTCGTGTTTCTCGTTCAGACGTAAAATCAGACATTCGAACAACAAAGACGTTCATGGGGAGCTCTGTACCTTGAGTGACAGCTGGGTCAGCTGGTGTTCTGCGTTATTAGCCTTGTTATTGGCCTTTTGAAGCTCCGCCTCCACGTCCCTCAGCCGGCTCTGACACTCCTGAAGCTCACTCTGAAACAGCCAATCACAGCACAGCTCACAAACACACCAACACGAATCGCGCGGTTTAAAAAGAAGTGAACAGTCAACTCCTCATTGGCTGCTGTGAACTGGATATCCACCGACACGTTCAGCTGAAGGTCACCAGTTTACAGGGTCGCTCTTTAAACTGGAACACCGGGAGCTGACAGAGACACATTGATGAGGAGGTACTAAACCAAGTCCATCACAGCTGGGGGGTCAGCTTGATGTGGACGAAAGGAGGGGGGGGGGGTAAAAACACTGAGGCTGCTCCACCAATCAGAGACATTCAGCTTGCAGACCCCGCCTCCCAAAGTTCCTGGGCAGGACTGTTTCAAGAGGTAGATTTGGTGACCCCAGAACTAAATTTAGACCCTTGTTTCCTTTGGTGAAGAACACAAAGATCCTCATGAAGTTCCTGCAGGTGAAAGAACCTCATGTCCGTCTTAAGGATTCAGTCTTTGCCTCTGCAGACTCTGGAGCCTGTTTCCTGTTTCCTGTGTGATGTGTACTGGTACCTGTACTCTCTGGAACCAGTGTGTGCATACCTGGTGTGTGTTGCAGAGTGTGTGAGTGGGAGCCTCTCACCTTCAGTCTCTGGTTGTCTCTCTGCTCGTCTTGGTGCTGCAGCAGCAGCTGTTGGATGTGCGCGTGCAGCTGGTCGGTCTGCGTGCGCGTGTCCTGCTGCAGCTGCGTGTATCGCCGCTGCTCCCGCTCCAGACTGGACCTCAGGGAGCGGATCTCCTCGTCCTGCACGCTCAGCTGACCCTTCTGTTACGCACACGGTGACAGAAACGACAACGCTGAGCAGTACCAGGACATGTGAGAGTATGTGTGTGTTTTTTCCACGTGTGCGTTACCATAGCAACGCTCTGCTCCTCCAGCGTGGTGGCGTTGATAACTCTCCGCAGCAGACGGCGGTTTCTCATGGCGTGCTGCTGGCGTTTGAAACGTTCATACTGCAGCTGACCGTGAACCAGCAACAGCTGACTCCTCAAGGACTGAAGCTCCTCCCCCTGGGCGGGGCCTGACGCACAAACAAAGACACAAATCAAACTTCAGGAAACTATCAGGATATCGTTCAGTGATGTATAACGACGACGCGTTTAAGGACTGCAGGAATTCTGGATATCAGAGCTGTCAGGATCAGATCTGAAACTTCAGGGAGGAAGTTTTTTCAGCTGATCTCAGTCTGGACCACACCTGAGATTATCAGAGTGTGAGCGCTCAGATTAGTCAGGTTACTTCAGGTCCCACAGTTAGTATCATCTCACTCCCATTCATGATCGTGCTGATGCAAACCACAGGCCTGTGAGCCCAAAGTGAAGTCTTTTAAACCAACACAGAGCTGATCTGAATTTAGACGTCCTAAATAATAAACCGGTTCATTACAGTCATCGAGGTTAATCATGTTAATGAATGTTAGTTTCTGGTACCTTTGGTTTTCATGCTCTGCTGTTTACCTCCAAAATGACTCCGATCCAGAGACTTATTCACTCCAGACAGCCTGAAAATCACACAAAGGCAACAGCTGATGACAATTTAATCCAGATTTAATCCAGGCTACATCCGTTTCTTCCACACAGTCTACAATTCTACAATTCTACAATTTCATTTAGCAGACGCTTTTATCCAAAGCGACGTACAACACAAGCAAGAATTTTGACAAGAAGGAGAAACCTTATTAAGTGCGAATAAATGCTTCAGGTTGGATTTGTCACAGGTACTCTGTCACCAAGTGCCCACTGAACCCCCCCCCCTCCTTTTTTTTTTTTTTTTTTTTTGTGTTCTATCTAAATATCGTCCATATCAGTGGCGGCTGCTGGTCAGTCAAGGAGGGGAAGCTCAATTTTTTTCTGGCCTACACCATAAATTTGTTTATTTATTTAAACGTAAATTCTACCCTCCGTTTCTTTTCAAGGAAATGATCTGTGACCCTGTCGTACCAACTAGGTGTCTTTTCCAGGGATTTTACCAGTGTTCTCTCTATGGCCAGCAGAGCTAGACTGCTTAAACGGCCTTGGCCCATTGTGTTGCGGGTGTAAGACTTGAGCCACTTTAAACAGGAGAAGCTCCTCTCTACACCTGCAGCTGTAGCTGCTTGTTGGTGAAATCTTTAAACCCAACGCTGGTCGTTTTTAAGAAAGGTAAACTCGCTGGGGATCGATAAAGCCTCCGGATCAGTCCAGAACAACTGAATGTAGAAGTTAGAAAGTCTCTGGTAGAGAGTTTTACTTCAAGGTCGCTGATTGGCTCATTTCACTGTCAATCAAAAAGGGATTCAGCCTCAGAAAGATCATCCAATCATCATGCAGAAGCTGAGCGTCCAGGCCAGCCCACTGCCTCATAGACCCCCAGAGACGCTGAGCGTCCGATGGGCGGGACAAAGCCCAGCGTTTATCCAATGAGCGTCCAGTTTCCACAGTGGAACAACCCACTCTACCCTACACTGTTGAAGTCTGAAGACGCTCAGCGTCCGACTGTGTTAAAGCGCTCAGACGCTGCGGGGATGAATGAGAAGGAAGTGGCACCAGTTACCTGTGATAAGTAGCTGATTCAGAACAAAAGATGAAGGTATTCTAGTGCATATTTAGGCAATGAAATGTACACACAGCAGGACATATCAACACTTTTTATGGGGACATTTTAGGGGAAGCTGAGCTTCCCTTGCAGTCTTAGAGCAATCGCCACTGGTCCATAACTAAGATTCAACATTCAAGGAGAAATCAATATTCAGTGCTTTCATTTGTTGAGAGCTCAGTCCGAGACTTTCTGATCTGACCCCTGAGGACAAAGAGGAGAAGGGTCAGATTAAGAGCCAAAGTGTTCCCTGAACAGGTGAGTCTTCAGACCTCTCTTAAAAGTAGAAGGGGACTCTGTGGATCTTAATGAGTTGGGTAATTCATTCCACCATTTAGGAGCAACAAAGGAGAAGAGTCTGGTAGAGATTTAGAGCCATGCTGGGCTGGGAGCACCAGGCGTCTCTCACAGGCAGAGCGTAGCGGGCGAGAAGGAGTGTAGACCTGGATGAGGGACTCCATGAAGGAGTGTAGACCTGGATGAGGGACTCCATGAAGGAGTGTAGACCTGGATGAGGGACTCCATGAAGGAGTGTAGACCTGGATGAGGGACTCATGGTAGGAAGGAGCCAATTTTGTCACTGTTTATGAGCCAGAAGAAGAGCTTTGAATTTGATTGGAGCTGCCACTGGGAGCCAGTGAAGAGAGATTAACAGCTGGGTGACGTGTGCTGTTTGGGGGCTGGTTAAAGACCAGACGTGCTGCTGCATTCTGGGTAATCTGCAGAGGTTTGAATGTAGACACAGGGAGACCTGCTAGCAGTGAGTTGCAGTAGTCAATGCGTGAAATCACAAGAGCCTGAACCAGGAGCTGTGTGGCCTGTTGTGTCAGGTAGGGTCTGATCCTCATGATGTTATAGAGGGCATATCGACAGGACCGAGCAATCGAGGTCACATGAACCTTAAAGGTCAGCTGGTCATCAATCATCACACCCAGATTTCTGGCAGAGTTTGTGGGCACAAGTTGATTTGATTCAAGCATGACGCTGATGTGTGGTTGAACAGAGGGACAGGCTGGAAGGACCATGAGCTCAGTTTGGGACAGATTTAGTTGAAGGTGCCGTTCCTTCATCCAATTGGAGATATCAGCCAGACACGCTGATATCTGAGCTGAGACAGTTGTGTCATTGGGTGGAAAAGACATGAAAAGCTGAGTGTCGTCAGCATAGCAGTGGTAAGAGAAGCCATGTGAATAAGCATCAGATGAAGGGAAAAGAGAGTCGAGCTAAGGCAGCTACAGAATAACACCTGACACCTCCACGTTCAGCTGACTGCCAAACACTCCCTCTCTGACCTCACATGATTATTTACAGAATGAAAAATGGATGAAAATCATTCACAAGTTAACAAAAGCAGACAAAGACAGAACAAGCGGAGTACCTCAGGGCTCTATTTCGGCTCCTCTTCAGTTTGTTTCATTCTCTCCATGCTGACTGTCTTACCTCCTGCTGAGGTGTTCGTGGGCGTCGTGTCCGTGGAGGATCAGCTGGTCTAAAACTTCCAGAGGAGAGACGGAGGTCTGATCCTCCTCCTTGTCCTCTCCCTCCCTGCCCTCTTTTTTCCCCGGCTCTCCTTTCTCCAGCACCTCCTACCAAAGAAGTCTTCATCAGTAACCCTCACTCACCTCCATCAGCTGAGGTTCTTACTGGTCCTAGTTTACCTGAGTCTTCTTCCCAATGAACAGCGTGGCAGCTCGTGGGATCGCCAGCTCAAACAGGACTTCATACGGAGGGGCGGGGCTCTGCTCCCTGTAGGCGGAGTCAAACAAAGCAGAGCTTCTTCCCTCTGTGGAGGCAGGAGCCGGGGTGAGGCACAGGGAGACAGAGCAGGGAGGAGAGAGGAGGGCTGAACCTGAGGAGGACTCATTCAGGCTGGGGGTGGAGGTGAGGAGGCCCGGCTGAGGGGAGGAGGAGGAGGAGGAGGAGGAGGATGAAGGCTGCGGGGTCTTTGATCCAACCTCTGGAGACACAGACAGAAACTTTAAAATATGTCTTTGAAGCAAAGTTCATCTTTTCATCATCTTTGTTTTCAAACCTTGAGTGTTGTTGTTGTTGATGACATCACTCTGTCCCTGTTCCTCCTTTTCTGTGATTGGCTGAGCGGGTGACCTCTTCACCTGTGTGACCTGCTTCACCTGTGAGCATCAGAGGAAGGCTCCTTCAGAATAAAAGCCTTAAAGGAACAAAAAACTGCTGCTTGTCTCACACTTTGACCGTTTATTTCTCAACGATTCAAACATGGCTGCTGCTGACACGAAAAAAATAAAACAATGAACACAAAATGAGGCAAAGACTCTCTCATCCATCAGGATGTCAAACGGTAACAGGAACCTAAAGCAGCGCAGCAGCAGCAGGTTTTGGTCTTACACAGTCTGCAGCCTCTTCAGTCAGCGGTGTGACCTGGACGGTGGCTGATGAGGCACATTTCACACCTGAGGACACACAGACGAAGAGGAGCCGTTACAGGACTCAGAGAAATGCTGATGACGTTTACTGATGACGTCTCAGTCCGATGCATCACCTGACAGGGAGGTGGTCCTGCTCAATAAAGGGGCAGGTTCAGGAGGGGGCGTTGACAAACCGCACCGTGAGGAGGGGCTCCATGTGACATCATCGGCCTGGAAGAGAGAGAAAAGGTAAGCAGAGGGAGTGAGGAGGTGAGGAAAGAGGAAGGAAGGAAAGCTGGGAAGGAGTAAGGGAGTCACCTGATTGTATGAGCTGTTGAGCGCCAGTGGAGCCAAAGTCGGACCAAGTCCAGAACCACCTGTCAGTCCAAACGTGATCCATTAGATGTGAGCAGGACCAACATAAAAGATCAGAACAGAGTAAACGAAGAGTCGACTTGAACCTGGACTGCTGAAGGTCTCAGGGCTGAGATTCAGGTGAGGCAGGGGGGAGGAGAGCGGAGGAGGTCTGGGTGAGGAGGGAGGAGGGTCCCTGAGGGTGGAGTAAACGTCCTCCTCGCAGGAAGACTCCAGAGGATCCAGAGACACTCTGGAGCACTCGATCACGATGTCATGGACCTCGTAACACCTCCACCTGAGTCAGACAGGAAGTCAGCTCCTGCATAATGTTTCCTTTAAAAGCTGCTGCTGATGAGAACTCACCTGGAGGGGTCCAGTTCATAGTCCTGAGTCCCTGTGACCAGCTCCGGGTGAACCCTGACATGTTCCAACATCGGCTGAAAGAGAGAGAGAAGTGATTAACACCTGCTTCTCCACCTGAGCTCCAACTACAAGAAGCCTGTCAGCACCAACACACATGAGACACGACGTCAACTCCAACTCCCAGGGTGCATTTCACCCAAAATTACAAAACTAATGTTACACTGCAGGGGGAAAAAAAGAATAGCTTCCTAATTTTGCACATTTTTTGTCCCTTGTAGTTGCTTTCGCTGAGGCTGATGGGAAATGTAGTTTTCAGCAGAGAACAGCAGCTCCTGGATCTGCTGCTGGTGTGTGTTTCAGCTCCAGCTCAGGTTATCTGAGACACGCAGCAGCTGCTACTGACAGCAGCTATTTCTGTGTGTGGGAGCAAAGGTCTGGCAGCGCCACTGGAAACCAGTTCAGGATCCGTTACTTGGACGGACATGTGAACACCGCTTTCAAGGATGTAAACAGGAAGTGAGATATCTGTGTTGGTCTCTGTCAGACTGAACCGACAGGACTCGAACATTTCAACATTCAGGGAGGGCAGAGGAACTACAGCTGCGTCTCCATCACACCTTAAAAAACCTCAATATCACAACAAAAAATGAGAGTGGAAACAGACGGATTTCAAAAAACCTCTCAAATTTGGATAAAAAGTTTTTGCGCTCTCATGAGGTGGTTTTTCAGAAGATCCAGGTGTGTGTGTGTGAGTGAGAGAGTTGACAGTGAGCAGAAAAGCGTCCATGAATCTACGTCGTCATCACTGCGGCGTCCAGACAGACGTTACAATATTTCAACGCCCTCGGCTCTTAAATAATGTTTGTGGTATCCATGGTTACCACCAGTTCTCCACAGTCCTCCTTCCTTCTTCCACATCCTGCGAATCGAATCTCGCGGGACGAGACTTTACTCAAGTTGTGTGCAAATAATTTATTGAAACTTTGGATTTATCGGTTTTATTTTGTATAAAAGAGTCAAAGAAACGCAGCTGTTGTTCTGTTTGTCCAAACGTAACTGTTTCATCATCTAAAAAAAAAACCTGAAGGTGAAACTTTACGTCATTAAACGTTAAAGTTACTGTTGCTAACATGGCTTTATCAACACTGACGTCAACGTTTGGCTCATTTTCACAGACTTGATTTAAATATCAGTTAAAGTTATTCTTGTTTTGGTACCCCTCTCTCTCTCTCTCTCTCTCTCTCTCTCTCTCTCTCTCTCTCCCTTCACTCTGCTCTGTCGTCTCTTCGCCGCCGCTCTCAGCGAGCCGGAGAGAAGTCGAGACTCCAGTGTTGGTTTTTGAGTTCGGTTCCTCTCTTGTTATGATCCGGTGTCTCTCTGTCTTCTTCACCATCAGTGCCGTCTGATTGGTCACCTTTCGCTCTCTCTCCCTCACCCTCGGCCTCCTCCTCTCTCTCCTCATTTTGTTTTTTTTTAAATGATCAGCGACAGACCGCTTTGTTTACGCCATGGACGTACACGATGGCGCTTTCTTTTCAGAACAGGAGGAAGTGCAGGTGGATGAAACTCTGACACACACACACACTGATTGGTCACAGTCTGGAGCCCTGACCCCCTGACCTACCTTGACAACCTCCTGGAAGGTGTCCAGGTTCTCCTTCATGCTGTAGTGCAGCCTCAGGTAGGAGATGAAGTTACAGGGGAACATCCCGTACAGCCGGTGGAACAGAGAGTACACACCTGCATGCAGGTGGACCAGGTACACCACAGGGACATGACCTGCAGGAGGAAACCAAAACCTCTTTGAGTCCCTCTAATTTTTTAAAGACACACCGACGTGTTTCCAGGTGTGTGTGTGTTTGTGTTACCTGGGTTTTTAAAGCTCCATGAGGCCAGGCGTCCGAACACGTCAAAGAAGTCGTAGATGTGCTGTTTCCCCGCCTGAGGGATCATGGGCAGCAGCGTGATGAGGACCAGAACTCCAGTGATCAGGACCACAACATCAGTGTCAGTCTGAGGGAGGAGATGTTGGGATGTAGTTTATATTTTAAACATGAAAATAAAGCAAACGAGCTGCTGGATAAAATGAGGATGTTTAAGGAGAAGGTCTGAGCAGCTCGTCAGAGCTCATGAAGACGTGTCACTGCTCTCAGGACGTGTTGATCTGTTCACAGATTCAAACCTGCACACAGTTAGTTTGAAGATCCAGCTTTGTTACTTCACAGCATGTTTACAGTTTAACTCTTTACTGACTGAACGTGACTCTAATAATATAAACACAGAGTCATGGAAACAGGTGTGTTCAGGTGTGTTGAGGTGTGTTCAGGTGTGTTCAGGTGTGTTGAGGTGTGTTCAGGTGTGTTCAGGTGTGTTCAGTATGAAGATGATGCTCAGTGTCACCTTGAGGCAGCGCAGCAGGGAGGGCAGCAGCGCCGAGCGGCTGATGTGATGAACCCACGGAGGCTGTTTCCTGACCAGGTGACCCAGCAGGGTCAGACCTGCCAGTCTGGTCCCTGGTCTGCTTAGAGACTCATTGAGTTTCTCCAGCAGGTGCTGACAGGTGAGTTCACAGTGATGACAACAACAACAACAACAACAACAACCAGACCATGAACTGATAAACAAAACACAACACAGTGTGTGTGTGTGTGTGTGTGTGTGAGAAAGAGAGTCAGCTGACCTTATGATGAGGCTCTCTGATGGAGGACAGCAGGAGCACCGCCTGAGAGGAGGACGAGTCCAGGTAATACTCCACCAGGGAGGAGAGGACAGCACCTCCTTTGTCTGACAGGAGAGACTGGAGTCACATGAACAGGTCTGGACCCAGAGAGGATCAGACCCTCTAGTCTGACTGACCCACATTATTACATCATCACATTCAGTTTCAGTCATGGACACATGAGGGACAAAAGGAGACAGATGAATGTGTGGAGACCAGCTGGACAAAAAAAAAACACACACACACACACACAGACAAGCTGAGACAGGTGGGGTCATGAAAAAAATACCTGTGAGAAAAAGTAAGGTCTGACTTTAACAGTGTCTGTTTCTCTGGGACAGGTGAACACAGGTAGACTCACCTGTACTCAGCTGCTGATTGACAGCTGCTCTGACTTGCTCCGCCTCCTGCAGCTCTGAACTGTCCAATGAGAGCAGGAGCTCACTGATACTCACCTGCTCCCTGGACATCATGGACACCTGAGCACGCACACACACACACACACACACACACACACACACACATCTATGTGTCAGTTTTTGAGTTTGTTTTGTTGGACTTTTGAACGTGTTTAAAGCTCCTGTGAGGAACTTTTGAGTTGTGTCAACTCTGGCGCCCTTCGTGGACAAACTGACCTCTCAGTTAGTATCGCCTGACCTGAAAGTGTTATCCTTTTATTACAGATTGTACCTATAAAATTCTGAACGGCTGTTTCTGGCAGCATGCTGAAAGTTGGGGACAGGTGGGGTTAGCTGCACCAACCCCCAAAAATCCTCTTGGAGGACTGACGGTCTGCTCCAATCCACCTGTTGCTTCAGAGGCTGATGGGTGTTGACTTCCACCTGCACTTATCAAGTTCTGGTTGCTGCCACCATCAAGCTAGCTCTAAACAACTCACGTGAAATAAATAATGTTAAACAGCGCTCAGTGTAAAAAACATCCCCACTGTGACTCCACCTCTGATTTTTGTTCATTTCGTCACTTTCTTGCTGTTAAAAGCCGGTTATTAGAGCGAGTATGACAGCTAGGCTAACATCATCAGCTTTGTGGTCTCCGTGGCAACGTGAACAGAACGAGCAAAGCCAGCAATCGCCTTGAACTATGGGTGGTCAGGAAAAAGGTGGATAGATTACAAAAAGCCACTTTAAATATTTTTGGAGTTTAGGCTCATAAAGAAAAATCAGACATTTTTACTGATGTTTGACTCCAGAATTTTAAAATCAAAATCAGATTTCTGACTCTCATAATTTTGACTTTTCAGCCCATATCCATGCACGACAGGCTGTTCAGACTACACGTGTGTACGAGACTTGCTGAAATGATGAGGTCATCACATAAGGACACGTTGGAAGGGTTGGGCCTCAAACATCAAGGTCTGCCCTCAGCTTCACCTCCAACAGGCCTCCAAAGTACTGTCTATTCAGAGGTAAAGGGGTTTGTCGAGCAGGGAGTCTTAAAGAGACAGCAGCTGAAACAAAGTCGAGTTGTAAATCATGTGACGCTGACGGGGGCACCAGAGGGACAAAATAAAGACGAGAAAAAGAACAAAACTACTTCTGTAAAAATATTTCTGACACTTTAAATAATAACTTTTATTATCAACTGGTACCTGTGCAGTAAACACAATGACTTTGACAGACATCTACCCTAACCTGACAGACTGCTTTGTGTTGTGATGCTGTGAGTCTCACTTTGCTTTGATCCGCTTCATTATAACAGAGACTTTGAGAGACTTCTTCTTACACTCAGGTAAAACTACATGTACCTTGACACCTGACTGAGCTTCAGCCGTGTACTCTGTAAGTTTGCTTTGCTGACTTCATGTTGCGTAATCCACCTCCCTCCCTCCCTCCCTCCCTCTTTCTCTGATCTTACCAGTGTTTTACTAAACATTAGCATGACGTCACATTTAGGTTCATTTTAACCATAAAGTGAAAGCCATAAGTTGCTCCGATACCTCGTTCCTGTTAAATCACCTCAGCTCTGTTCTCGGACTAACTTTCCTCCCGGTGTGTCGGCTGTTGTGCTAACCTGCTAACAGCTGATCTGTCACTCTGCTGTGTGTTTTTAGTTTAGCATGCGGGCTAACGGCGCGGCTGACAGCGGTGTAACTCAGTGTGCAGCATTCACTCAACCTTCGGTGCTCAGTTACGAACACATGGAGTTTATTCGACACGTGAATAAAGATTAAAAAAGTGAGTTTAACTCGACAGAGCTCGGTTACCTTCAGACCTGTTGATCCGTGCAGGGCGCAGCCATATTGAATAAACAAGAAGCCCCGCCCACCACGGTCATCCGACACCTCGCAGCTGTCAATCATCCCCACGAGACGTTCGGGGCGGGAAGGAAAGAACAAAAAAACAAACTTTAAACTCATTTTTTTTGCCATATACCTGATTATTGAATTATACCAGGAGAATAGAAAAAAATACACAGTTTAAAAGTTTCATTTTTGAGAGTCCAATAATCTCCTTTTATATCTTAAGACAATTAATTATTAGTGACGTACATCTAATTTGTTTTCTTGTGTTTTCCCGTTATTTTAATTGTATTATTTTTTCGATTGTGTATTTAATCTGTATCTTTGTACACTTTGTACATTATTATTTTTTCGATTGTGTATTTAATCTGTATCTTTGTACGGAAGCCCTCAGCAGACATTCATCAGACTGTCTATACTTCTCTTTCTGGATATGAATTTCCCGAAATCTAAATTAAACATCTTGAAGATTTGAGATAAAACTGCTGGTTTTCTCGTGATGATGAGTCAGGTTCAGTTTAGTAATCTTATTTTTATCTTATCTTGGAAAATTTAACTCTCCTTTTACATTATGTGGAACTTCAGGAGAATATATCTAGAAAACAAACATTTAGGCCAGACCACAACGCTTTGGCTTGTTACAAGTTATGATTGTCTGACATTAATTCAAAATATGATGCTCTCAGCTCCTGTAATAAATGCTCTTTGTTGTTGTTAAAATGTATCTTATTTCCAGGAGCCTGTCACTGACCCCAATTAAATTCTGACCGTCCACCTGAGGTACCACCTAAAATGGAAAACTGATTTGTTAGCTGTTCTAAGAGGCGGGGCTTATGAGAAATCAAATATTGGACCATGTTAAGACTTAGTAGTCGCTTTCATTATACTTAGTATTACAGTTATCAGAGGTTTGGGCTGGTCTGCAGTCCTTGAATGCATCGCAGTGAAACATCAAAGAGAGGTTAAGTAAAGAAAACTCCTGAAAAGCTTCCAGGACTGCGATAAAGTACCTGTTGATGTCTGACCTTGAGTATCAGAGAGGATCATTTAAAGACACAAACAAGTGAAGGTGAGCGAGTGTGTGTCATTAAAAAATGACTATGACTCATTCTTATAAAAAATAATGAAATAAAGTCTCAGTTAGTCCGCTATAATCTGTCTGAGGAGTTTTATTATGAATCAATGAATAACATGAGTCTTTCATCTGTGTGAGCAGCAGGTGTGTGTGTTCTCACACTGCAGCCGATTGAGCAACTCTTACCCCAAAGTCAGAGTTCAACCCAAAAAAGACTCAAGCATAGAAATAAAGGAAGCAGACCTCATTCATCGGCTCTTTACAATAGAACAGAATGTTTTCTATTAAGCCCAGAAGGTAAATTCAGGTGTCTGGCAGATCAAATTATGAAAATTACAAAACAAAACAAAACAAACAAAAAAACAACAACATGAAATTCAGTTTGTAGATTTCCATGCTGCTCTCATCTCTGTAGTCTTTATTTAGTTTAGTTGTTGTAATTTTTATTACTCTGCTGCACCGTGGGTCTGAGAGGACTGAAATTTCATTTATGCTGTATGTCGAGCATGTGTAGCACATTTGACAATAAAGTTGACTTTGACTTGACTTTGACTTTGATCTCTTTCCAGCAGCTCACAACAATCTGTGCATTCAGAGCAGTCCCTCAGAGCCTCACCAGCCTCAGGTGTCCGTCTCCTGACTGTGAGGGTAGCTGCAGGCTGTCTCAGGGCACAGGGTCCACAACAGGTCTGCCTTACCACCAGGCCATGATCTGGCCTGGTGGTAAGGCAGCAGCTCTGCAGGCATCCCCGACGATGGCATACAGCAGATCAAGAGTTTGACTCTCTCTGGTTGGACGATCAACAAACCGTGTAAATCCAGTCAGGTGGGAGGAGAGGGGTGTCGAGTCTGTATCCTGGCAACAGTTTCATGGATGACATCACATAGAACTTCAGCAGCTGCTTTGGGTGGGATGGACTCACGGATTGTTATGATGTGACTGAACTCTGAAGGTTGTTTGGTCTCACACCAGCTGCCAACACTCCAGTGTCTGGACAGCACATCTTCTCTTTGACAGTAATGTGAGCAGGATCACACCATCACTGATTTACAAATAAAGCCAGTCCTCCACACCTTCCATCCTGCCATCAGCTTTAGCGTCTCTGTCTGAAGGTGTCAGAGTGAATCCAGGTAGATCCACACAGGGTCAGACATGTTTGGATTCAACCAGCTTTCAGTAAAGCACACGAAGCTGCTCTCACAGTATACATTCCGGGTTCTTCACCAACATCTCCAGCTCATCACTTTTGTTGGGCAGAGAGTTGACCTTCCCCATCATGACTGATGAAAGAACGGACTTATACCTCCATCTCCTTAACTTCACCTTTGCACCAGCACAGCATCCCTGGAAACACTACGTTACCTCAGCTGGAATGAGGTGATATCTACCAGATTCTCTCCACTGTTCTGCAAGAAGCTTCTCTCTTAAATAAACGCTTCACCCAACAGACACGTGCATTAAAAATAACACAAAGATAAAAAACTATAGAGCAAAAACAGACGAATCATGAGAGCTGCCAGATTTTTCTGCTTTTGATAGACTAGCATCATTCAGCATGTGAAAGCTAAGCTAACCACATCCCAGCTTTAGCACACATAGACAGAAACAGTGGGCATTCCTTACCTGAAATGTTGGACTGCTCCTTTAAAGCCAGGTAAGGGATAAGAGGTGTGGCTCTGTGCAGAGTATAAATATCAGGTGAGTGTGTCAGCAGAGAGACTGAGGAGCTACCAGTAAGGAAGATGGTGATGTTTTGGCTGCTTTTGTTCGGCGTCTGGCTGAACTCGAGCTCAGCTGCAAAGGTGAGTTTAGACTTAAGGTCAAGAGAAAAGTTCAGGTGAAGTGAATTTAATAAAAGCCTGGATGAGCTCAGTTTAGTTTAGTTTAGTTTAGTTTAGTTCAGTTTAGTTTAGTTTAGTTTAGTTTAGTTTAACTGTCTTTGCTTCAGTTTGAATTGGATTTGTTTAATCAAATAATACGTCTTTTATGGTGCAAATGTGTTTCTTTTACTCGGTTTATTTGTGGTTAGGTCAGAAAAGTTTCATTCGGTTGAGTTTAGTTTTCATAACCCATGTTTGGTTTGGTGTGGTTGAAACTGACTCAGTCAAGTTTAGTGTACTTTAAAGCATTTTAGTCAAATTTCTTTCCTGTCACATGAACAAATTCTAGCAAAAGAAAGAAAAACACGACTTAACACAAGAAACTAAAGTAGTCCATATTTTTTGCCCAACAGATTTTTTTTTACTTTAAAGTTCAGGAGTCAGTTTTGTCTTTTATCATCTTAAAATCAATTTTTTTTTTCTGGATTTGTCGAGTAAATGTGGCTCAAATGAAGTCAAATAGTTTTTAATTAATATTAAATAAACACATGTTTAATATTCAGTTTTGCAGTTTGGTTAAACAGGTCAATTTCAGTTGAGTTTAAATCAGTTTGTTAAATTTGTATAATCATGTTTGTTTTGGTTAGTATTGGATTGTTTAGTTTAGCGTATATATTATGATCTTTTATTGTCTGATTTGGTTAATTTGGGTTTTGTTTTGTTCAGGTTTAGATTAGTTTTGTGAAGCTTAAGTAACTCGAGTTTGGTGCAGTTGGAAGAAATGAAGTGGTAAAGTTCAGTGTGTTCTGTTTGGTTTGGTTCAGTTCAGCCATTGTTGCATAAAAATAGAGTAAAAATACTAAAACAAAAAGACATTTCAAGAAGCACAGAACATAAACTCAATCCTTTATGGGACATCGAACATTTTATGGTAACTTCTGCACACACTGCAAACGGACACATTTTGAAAAATGTCACAAATGTTAAAAAAACAATCTTGTTATGTCGGCTGACATTTTTGGACCGATTTTTTTCCTCTTAAATTATTTGAGTGAGTGCCATATAAATGGAAACATGCTGCAACAGGTTAAAACAAAATAATATAAAAATTTACAAAACATGGATAGACGGCAAATTATCATCAGACAGCTTGAACTGTTGGCTGTAAGTGTTTGACCCACTGCACTGCAAAAACTGAAACCTGTGTTATTTTAAGTAAAAATTTCAAGTTATTGTATCATAACTTTTAGAAAAATCTGTTTTAACATCAGAAATAGTTTCTCTCTGCACTGAAAGAAGTTATTATAGACAGTGTGTGTGTGTGTGTGTGTGTGTGTGTGTGTGTGTGTGTGTGTGTGTGTGTGTGTGTGTAGCTGGGTGTGGTGAAGACAGAGGGGGGTCAGGTGCAGGGGAAGAATCACAAGATGGGCCTCTTCAGGTCCGTCGACGTCTTTAAAGGAATCCCCTTCGCTGCCCCCCCTGGACAGTGGGAGAAACCAAAACCTCACGAGGGATGGGACGGTAACTAAACGCTCTTCTTTTGGTTGTTCTTCAAAACTTCATGATGAGATGAGAGGAACGGTGATCAGTTGAACAATCTTTAAACCAAACGTTGTTTATATTCTTGCCTTCTGTTTTCAGGAGTCATGAAGGCGACTAAATATCGAGACCGCTGCCTGCAGGTCACGCTGCTGCAGACGAAAACCCAGGGCAGCGAGGACTGCCTTTACCTCAACATCTTTGTCCCACAGGGGAGAAGACGTAGGTGACATACTTATCACATGAAACTGTTTGTATCTCTGTAGAGTTCGAGTGATTGTTGGCGGGTAAAGAAGTGAATCGTCTGTATATTGGAGGATATTTTCCAAACACGGATCCATCACTGGATCAGTTGTTGGATTCTGCAGCCTAACAGGAAAATGTATAGTTATTAAAGAGTAGTTTCTATGAGCTCTCTCCTCCATCAGTGTCCAGCAGCCTCCCAGTGATGGTGTACATGTTTGGAGGTGCCTTCTTGTTGGGGGCGTCCAACGATGCGGCAATCCTTGGAGACTCCCTGTACGATGGGAAGGAAATGGCTGACCGGGGGAAAGTCATCGTTGTCACGGTGAACTACAGAGTTGGAACGCTGGGATTCCTCAGCACCGGAGACTCCAGAATACCAGGTCCCACCAAACTCTCCTCTTTGGTTGTTTTTCAGTGAGCTGTTAGTATTTGACTGTTTGGATCCAAGTTTACCTCCCATTTCCAGTATTTGGGAGTTTGCCTTGTGCTGACCTGGTTGAGTGTAGTACCTGCTGGGTGGATTCCCAGCATGCACGTGAAGAGGGAAATGGTCTTATCAGTATGATAGCAGATAAACTCACTGTTAGCTCAGCTGTTCAAATGGTTAAAAATTTAAGTTCAGGTCCTGTGTTTGAGTTCTGTCACTGAATTCAGGAGCTCTGCCCACGTTTTTTACCCAGGAACCAGGTTCCTTTGGTTGAACAGCACCAGATTACTTTTTCTTTCTCCTCACCTCTCAGGTAACTACGGCCTGTGGGATCAGCATGCTGCCATTGCCTGGGTCCGCAGGAACATCGAGGCGTTTGGAGGAAACCCCGACAACATCACCGTATTTGGCCAATCAGCTGGAGCCGCCAGTGTCAGCTACCAGGTCCGAAGGCAGGGCTGAAAGGAGACAGACCCCATCCCTGATGTAAAAGGTCTCATCATGTTGATCTGTGTCTGTCCTGTCCCCTCAGATGCTGTCTCCCTACAATAAAGGGATGTTCCGCAGAGCGATCACACAGTGTGGTGTGGCCCTCAGTCCCTGGGCTATTCAGAGGAAACCTATGGCTCTCACAAAGAAGGTCAGCACTGATCCTCTGATCCTACTTTGAAGAGGGGTTGCTTTTATAGTCCTCATTGTGTCCCTCAGGTGCCCCAGTTTGTTTTAGCTGCTGTCCATTTTTTAAGACACCCCACTCCACAAACCTTCTTACCTCTGACTGGCCCTCCGGAGGCTTGTCAGAGGTAGGTCTATAGGTAGACCTTGGTATTTGGGTCATTTGAGAAATCCTTATGTGATGACCTCAACATTTCACAAAGTTTGGTGAAGATCTTGTGCTGTTTTCAGAACTGATAAATCTTCTCCTGTGTTAGGCCAACTTGTTCTTTGATCCTGCAGATTGCCAGGAAAGTTGGCTGTTGGAAGATCAATGAAGATGACATGATAAACTGTCTGAAGAAGACGGACCCTGTCGCTCTCACCATGGCTGGAAAAATTGACGTTCTGCTAATCCTGGGAAAAGGTCTGAGTATCAACAGAAGCATGCGTCTTACAAACTCTGAGCTTTAGTCTCTCCACACTCAGTGACACCGGATCATAAGCCCCCAGTATCTCCTAAAGTGATCGACCTGAGCCTCTCTCTCCTCACTGCAGGTGTGGTCATGGATCTCCTTGAACTGGCTCCGGTTATTGATGGTGATTTCATCCCAGATGAGCCCAGTAAGCTGTTTCACTACGCTGGTCAGTTTGATTACCTGGCTGGGGTCAACAGCATGGACGGACACATCTTCGCTGGAGTTGACGTTCCTTCTATCAATGGAAGAAATGCCACCACTGTGTGAGTACTGCGACGAATGTTGAGAGTCCTGCAGTGAATTTTAATGAAGTAAGTGAACATAAAACGTTTTTAAGGCGAAACTTTCACCACAGAGATACACGTCATATTTGAGGTTCCACAAGGCTCATATCACAGCCCACTTTTCTTTATAGCAGACACCGACATGCTGAGGTTGAGTTACATGTTCATCTTTATCCTCCCATGTTCCCTCAGAGGGGAGGTGAGGGGACTCCTGGTTGGTCTGACCAAAGAGAAAGGGAACGCTGCCGTAGCCTCGGCCTACAGCACATACACGGCTAATTGGGGTTCGACTCCTGATCCGAGTGTGGTGAAGAAGACAGTGGCCGACATCGAGACTGACTTCCTGTTTCTGGTTCCTACTCAGACTGCCCTTCAGCTCCATGCAAACCACACCAGGTCAGCTCTCACACCAGAGTAGAAAGGTGTTCTTGTTAAAGGGATATTTCAGTGTTTTTGCAGTGGGATTGTACGAATTACGAGTAACTCTACGTGAGTAACTCTACGTGAGTAACTCTACGTGAGTAACTCTACGTAGACACTTTTATGAGACAAAGTTTACATAGGATAAGGCAACTATGTAAAGTGGAGAATCTTTGGTGCCAATTGGGGAGCAGGAGAGACAACTAAAGGCATGTTCTCTACAGAGGGGGTAAAGCTTGATCACTAAAAACATGTCAAAACTACAAGAATCAAGAGTCTAAAAAAATCCAATGGGGTCTGGATTTGTTCTATTCTTATTAAACGGGTTTTATTTAGATATTCGTCTCTAAAAATAGAAAGTTATAAAGACCAGTTGTTCCATGAGACTCCCAGTTTTCTGGTGGTAAACCAGACTGATTGGACCCTGTCTTATTTTTGCTTTGGTCAGTCAACCAATCGGGGGCTGTATTTGGACCATCTGACCAATAAATACTGCTGTGATATGAATCCCACGTCTGAAACCCTTAGCATCAGACCAAGGGTCCCCCTAGTGGTAAAAATAAGTTACTGCAATACTTTTTTTTTTGGTAGTGGTGGGGGGGGGGGGGGGGGGGTTCCTTCACAGGAAGGGCATGATGGGTCCCTTTGTGTTACTTTGGCTCATGTATTTCTTCATATATTATCCTTCAGAGGTGAAACAAACATTTCACTTTGGTTTCTTGAATCTGAACCGTCACTTTTAAATTGTTTTCTCTTGTCTGTCTCTCAGTGGAGCCAGTACGTACTCCTACCTCTTCAACATGAAGACCCGTATCCCAGGATTCCCCAGGTGGGTGGAGGCAGAGCACGCTGAGGACCTGCAGTACCTTTTCGGTAAACCCTTCGCAACCCCGCTGGTCTACTTCCCCCGACACAGAGATCTGGCTGGGTACATGATCGCTTACTGGACCAACTTCGCCAAAACTGGGTAATTTCCCAACATGCATTGCAGGAATACAGGTCAACACATTTAGATTCAACTAGAATGATCCAAATGGGTAATTTCTCACCTCCCTTCCTGACAGTAACCCTAATACAGGTGAGAATAGAGTCCCTGTACCATGGCCCCAATTCACCAATTACCAGAAATCTTACCTGACCATCAACCACAAGATGACCAAGTCCTCAGTCAGGTACCACACCTTTGCCCTGTTGAATCACTGAGTCCAGTTTTTTCCACAGACAGTTTGATCGTAACATTTCTGTGTCGTCTCTGTAGCTACGACCTGAGATCAGAATACGTCGACTACTGGACCCAAACCTACACCACCTTCCCGACCATCAAGAGGGAGGAACAATGATCAGTCTGGAAACCAGGAGAGAAAAAAACGGTTCTACTGTCTGTGAAATAAAACATGATTTACTAAAGCGGACGAGCTTCTGTTCCTTCATCATTTTTATTTCCTTTGGTGGAAGCTAATCACAAACTGTTGGAGCTATGTATAAGAACATTACATAATCATAGTTACGTTTAAAAAAGATTTTAAAAAATGAAAAATGGATGCATCAAATGTCTTTGAATGCGTTAATGTCAAAGGGAATCCACAAGAGTCTGTGACGCTGAGTCAGGAGGCGGGGCTACAAAGAGCTGAAGGGGGTCAACAAGTGACGAAAGTCGTCCCTGCTCCTTTAGAAGCTCAGACACGGCTCCATCTCTGCTGTCTTCATGTTGTTTGAGGCGTTTAAACTTTCACACAAAGCCCATAAAGCTCAGTGACACTCAGTTATAAAGGATGTTGAAACTACAGTAACAGTAAAACTCCTGAAGTTCAGTCAGGACGACAGAGTCAGCTGCAGGTCTCCATCTCAGCCACCAGAGGGCGACAGGACACCACAGAATGTCTGAAAGAGGAATTCAGTCACTTTCTGGAGGAACAGGTGGTGAGAAAGAGAGAAAGAGAGAAAGAGAGAAAGAGATACCGATGAAAATAAAAAGGAGGTAAAGTTTCCACAGAGCAAAAAGAGGAGAAGAGAGGAGGCAGAGTGTGAATAAAAAACAATTAGACGAAGAGGAAGGAGTCACAATGAAAGAGGAGGTTCCTCTAGTTCTGCATCACATGTTGCAAAAGAGTGTGAGGCAGGAAACAGAGATGACACACTCACACCCCAGAGAGAGAGAGAGAGAGAGAGAGAGAGAGAGCGAGAGAGAGAAGGAGGTGAACTATAGCAGCCGAAGAGGAGGAGAGGAAACTGAGAAAGAGCGAGAGACAGAAGGAAACAAAGGTGGTGAAAAGTGAGCAGGAGGAGAAGCTCAGGAAGAGAAGTGAAACAGAAGGAGTCAAAAAGAAAGATAAAGCCAGGAGGTGAAGAGGAGCAAAGGAGGAGAAAGAAGAGAAGGAGAGAAGTGGACAAGAAGTCAAGGAGGCCACAAAACTGTAAGCAGAAGAGGAAGCAGAGCGTCAGAGAGACCTTAAAGTGGAGGTCGAAGAGACGCAGAGGGAGACGAGGTGAGGAGAGGAGAGGAGAGGAGAGGAGAGGAGAGGAGAGGAGAGGAGAGGAGAGGAGGACCTGCGTGTCATGATGGAGGAGGACATCAGGAAACAGGGGATGCTCTACCTGCAGCAGCAGCGGTTTGGAAAGGTACAGCCAGCAGAGCTAAAGCTAACGCTAACACAACATGTGTCTTTGTAAAGTGGGGTTCATAAGGAGGGCAGGGATCCATGAGCAGAACTTCAGGAGTCATAAACTGTGGACTGCTAAAGCTAGAAAACGAAGCTGCAGACATTCACTCAACATATGCATGCTAACTACTTCCTCAGTGCTAATCTGTTGGTTCCTCAACCATCAGAAAAGACTCCACCGAGCTTTTTAGTTTGCAGCTCAGGACGTGTTTGTGGTTTAACTTCACTCCTCATGATGTCAAATCAGTCCATGTGTGTGTGCCTGTGTGTGTGTGTGTGTTTGCAGAAATGGAAGCGTGTGTGGTGCGTCCTGTACAGAGAAAGCTCCTGTTCCATTTCCCGGCTGGAGTTCTTTGAGTGTAAAGATGGAGGAAGCATCGAGAAGAACGACAAAACGCTACGCAAACAGCAGGAACACAAAAAGGTAGAAAAGTTTGGACCCGTGTTTGACAGTTTGTAGATGTAGATCACTCTGTGACAGGTCAGTTCAGCACCTGGACTCTTCTACTACAGAGCCATGCTGTTGTTTTCTGTGCAGAATGTGGTTTGTTATTATCTCTCTGAAATCTGTGAGGTCTTCCTGGACTCTTCTGATCCCCAGACCCTCAAGGATGCTAAAGTCATGTCTGTTTTTAATGCGGTGCTGCCTGAGGGTCTGAAGACCTGCTCCATCCAGTCTTGGTTTGGGTCCTCTCTGAATCTTTTAATGATCTCACCTTCTCTGGACGATGAAACCGTCTCAGTCTTTCTCATTTCACTCTGAGGAAAGTTTTTCTCAGACTCTTGAACCTTTGAGCGCTGAACCACAGACAGACTCCGCCTCTCTGGAGTCTTCTGTTGACACCCGGTCACGTTGCTAAAACCGTAGTTCGGAGCTTTACACAACCTTGTCCCCGTTTTGTCGTCCCAGTCCCCCTTTTCTTGTCACGTTGCAGCCATCAAATTCAAACCGAGCGCATCGTTTCATAAACTGACTGAACTTCTCAGTTTTTCAGTCCGTGTTTTGTCCCTGTTGTGTTTTAAAGTTGCTAAGAGTCGGCGTGTGTCTCTCAGGTGATCCGTCTGGCTGACTGTATCCGGGTGTCCGAGGTGGAGATGGACGGCTGCCCCAGAGACACGGGACCCTTCCTGATCGAGACCACCGAGAAGATCTACGTGTTCGCTTCAGAGAGACAACACCTGGACGACTGGACACACAAGCTGTGTGAGATCGCCTTCCCTGTGGGTACACACTCAAACACACACAAACACACACACACGTACACACTTCAACTGTGATGTCACTCTGAATGAAGTGATGTCAGCATTTTAAAACCCTTCTTTCTCACTTTAATCTGCTACATCACAACTTTAATCCAGCTTCAGCCTCGTATGATACGACTCCTCTGATTTTAATCTCTGACATTCAGACTTTATTCTGATCTAAAACGTCACTCACTGAGCCTTTATTCTGACTGTGTTATTGTGTATTATGACTTCATCCTGAATTTATTCTCATGCGTTACCATTTTTTTCTTCAATCTTAAACTTTTTGACTGAACTCCAGCTGTAATCCTGCTCATAAAGATCCTATTCTAGATTAAATCTCTTTATTTTAGGTTGACTCAGAGTTTAATCCTGTGTAGTACAGCTGTTATTTCAACTTTAAAATCGTTCCTCAGGGATTAATTCCACCTTAAATCCATGACATCATAACTGTATTCCAGCTACAGTCTGGCTCAGTGTGTTTCTTTATTCCCTCTTTAATCTGGAACATTATGACTTCACTTCATCTTTACTCTTGTGCGTCACAGTAGTTCAGCTCTTATGATGTATCTTGACTTGTGTTCTCTATAAATCTTGTGTTGCCTCTTTGTTGCTGCGGTAACCTCTAACAGCGACTTCACTCAGACTGAAACTGACAAACTGACCTCAGAGCTGCTCCTGTTTTCTGAAGACTGAGAGAACTCTGAGTGATGATGTTTGACACAAAAAGAGATGAGAGAGAGACAAGGCCGAGCGGCTGATGAGGAAACCATCAGGTTGTGTGTGTGTGGGTTATAATTAGCAGCACGGTGACGAACAGCTGACTGTCTTTAGTCACAATCCAGCTTCCTCTTTCATTTAGGGTGACAGGCTCCCCGAACACACACAGAAAGACACTTAAAGTGTGTGTGGACGCTTGAACAGTGTCATTTTTCTGTCTTTTAATACTTGAAATGAGACGTGTCACTGCACCTGTCAGGTGAGTGCGGCTCATCATGAGCTGAATTGACACATTTTTCTGAAAATAAGATTTTTAGAGTGCAGGTGGTCAGACTCCTGAAGAACGACAACAATCAGACACATCTTAAAATCATCTCTGAAAAACATGATCCAGACGACCCTCAGGGTAAAAACAACAACAAAGCTCAGAAGACGGATTTCAGCTATTTCTTGCAGTTCTCCTGCTCTCCACAAGGGGGCATTTGGATTTTTCGCCTGAAACAACTTTTATGAGCCTGATTTAACGCCTGCGTCCGTCTCTCTCCTGAGCCGCCTGAGTTTCTGATCGTTATTTAATTAAACCGTTGATTAAATCCTGAGGGTTCAGGTCCAACAAACAAAACAGCCTTTAAATATTTTAAGGGTCCCCGTGATGTTGGTGAATTACAGTATGTCCCTTGAAGGTCTGTAAACGTGTGTGTGTGTGTGTGTGCAGATGAGCTGGACGGAGCACAGTGTGAAGAGAGGAAGCCTGCAAAGAGGAAACAGACTAGACGAAGAAGAAGGGATGGAAGACAACTTGCTGTACAGCGGCAGAGAGACAGGTAAGTCTACCTGTCGTACCTCAGCAGTGCCTGTCTCATGGTCTGACTGCATGTCTTAAAGGTTGTTTTTACATTTAGATTTGTGAAAGTATTGCACAGTAAAAGTCTGTCCCGCAGGATCCCTATCAGCAGCCAGGTGTGACTGGTTCAGGACAACCTGAGGGTCAGACTGTCAAAGAGCATCAGGAGCATCCTGTAGGACTGAGTATTAGGAGAATTACAGCCAAAATACTCTAGATGTGCCTCAGCGTCACAGACTCAACGTGTCAGCTCTGACTGGATCCAGTCTGCGCTCCAGCAGGTCCCAGCCCTCTGCATCAGATACACAAACCTCCTAGTTTAGCAGGATACAAGAGCTGTGACACGTCAGTTTACAAAGAGCAGATCAGACAGGACAGGAAGTCATGCATGGAAACCAGATAAAAACGCCCTTTCAAAATAAAACAAACCAGGTCAAAACCAGATGGTGTTTATCTCCACTACATCAAACCCACATATTAGATGGAGCCAGACCAGGAGTGGCCCAACATGTAACAGGAGAGGATCATCAGTGGGGGGGGGCTCTACCTCTACGCGGTCAGAATCTGTCGTGTTGTTCTGAGATAAAGACTCAGTTTCCCATGAGCACCGTCACCCACTGTCAAAAAGACGTGCCTTGGATCTTCTTTTTAAACCCGTTTTTTTTTTCAAGACAACTTTTTTAAAAAATTCAAATTTTTAAAAATTGGACCCATCACAGTCCGGTCTCCTGTTGAGGCCTGACCGAAAGTCAGGGTGAGATTACAGACCGAAGCGAATGAGAGCGTTTCGCTGTAGTCTGAAGTCCTAAACCTCCTCCTCCTCCTCTCTCTTCCTCCTCCTCCTCCTCCTCTTCCTCCTCCTCTCTCTTCCTCCTCCTCCTCCTCCTCCGTTCTTCACAGGGCTTTGGTCAGCTTGTAACAAATCCACTCTGTGCCGGACCCGGTTTCTAACACTCAGTCAGCAAAGTGAGCAGAAAACATGAAGTTCAACTTCCTCATATTTGGTCCAAATTCAGATCCTGAATATGTTCATTTAGAAACTTTCCGCTGCCGTCATCACTCTGCTTTCAGCGTCAGATAAAAACAAGCATCAGCTGGTTTGGGACTCAGTTTATTTTTGACTGTTTTCACTGCTGCCTGGTGCAGATCATCCTTTCCTGAGCGATTACCGCTCAAACTCTTTGCTGATGATTCTGTCGTTTATATTTCTGTATCTCAAACTCGGTCTTAAAGATTTCTTCCGAACTCTTCTTGCGTCGTTGTGTTTTTAGCAGCGGCTTTTTTAGCTCAACTTTTTAGTCACAATTTCCTGTCGTACCTCCAACCAGACCTCACTTCCTCTCTTGCTCTTTTCCCAGCGCTGCTATATTTGGCAGCTTGTGGCTGCGATGATGCATCACATTGCTTCACACGCATGTACACAAAGACACGCGCGCAGTGAGGGAACTGTTTAAAGCACCAGACGACGAAGAAAGACAGAAAAAAGAGAAATGAAAAGGGAAGAAAACTGGTGACGGAAAAATGATCCAAATCTCTCTGAGCAAACTGGATTTCATAAAGAACACGACGCGTTTTAAAAACATCTTTTCAACAGTTTGAAGAGTCCTCGGACTGAGATCCGGATCCTCTTTTCTGCAGGTTTTAGCTTCTGGTGTCAGATTTCCATCTAACCCAGAATGTTTCCATTGCACCATCCTCACTGAACCGACGTCACGTCTTTCTACACACTCTCAGCGCAAGTCTTAGGTGTGAAGACCGCGTCGTGGAAACTTGTGTGTTTGACTGAGTTCCTGCTGTGGTGAGTGTGTGTTGCAGCCTGTCACAGGGTGTTGCAGCACTGCAGTGACCGGCGGCTGCAGGACGACCTCAAACTTTATCTTTGCAGGACAAAACTTCCTCCTTCTGTACAGGAAGCTGCACAGAACAAAAATAGTCACATTTTATTCTTTGGGTGAGAACTGGAGACATTTGCAGCAGCAGTTTGAAATGTTTGTCAGATAACGAACTCAGGCCGAGTCTTCTTTGATCAAAAAACACGAGATAGTTTTAGAAAAACACCAAAATGAGATGTTGAGCTGATCTGAGCTGTTCTGACGGTTTGAAAACCTGCTGTGGTTCTAGTCGAGCCTCTGTGACCGTTTGTTGCTCTGATTTGTCGGCGGTGACTGTGAACTAAAGAGGTGAACCAGAGCGTTTCTCTTCTTATTAAAGATGCTGACTGAAATAAACACGCTCAGTGACTCGGTGCAACTCTGACTGCAGGTTTTATTACAGAGTCTGTCCACCAGAGGGCGACGGTAGAACCACGATCACACCGAGAAGCATTAAATACAACACAGTCTGCATTCAATACGACCAAAAACGGAGACTTTTAGTGTCTCTAAACCACATGTGTCAAACTCAAGGCCCGCGGGCCAAATATGGCCCGCCACGTAATTTTATGTGGCCCGTGAGAGCTTAAAAGGTTTGAGTGTTTAAAAATCAATAGGTCAAAAGTGTGCTTTGACCAAAAACTACATTTCCCACAATGCCTGTCGACGATGATACCCGCGATTTGACGGCTCACCGCCACTACACAGCAGTGTTTCTACATCAATGCCAACGAGTGGAATTGAGAAATAAATAATGATCCCAAAATGTCCAAGAAGAGAAAAGTTGATAAAGATGGAAGACTGTTTCAAGAAAGATGGGAAGGCCAATACAAGGAGACAGACCGGTATGTCTTTTGTGTTACGAGGCGTTGTCTGTTGTCAAAGAGTACAATCTGCGGCAGCATTTTGACACCAAACACGGAGCTAAGTACGCAAAGCTAGCCTTCAAGAAAAGCAACAAATTGCCCAAGAATTAAAAGGCAAACTGCGGTTGCAGCAGAGCGTGTTTTCGAAAGCCACAGCCCAAAATAAGGAGTATTACGTTTATTTCACATTACATTCCATTACATTTACTTACATTTATAAGTTACATCTGGCCCTTTGAGGACAGACATTAGGCTGATGTGGCCCTCGGTGAAAATGAGTTTGACACCCCTGATCTAAACTGATAAATGAGAAGAAATTCGTTGGTTTTTGGTGAAGCAGAGTTTGGAAACCCTTTAAAGCCAAACTGAACGAAAAATAATGCAACGATTTGAATTTAACGTCAGTCAAGTTTCAAAAAAGTGAGAGAACATCATCGACAGAACGTCATGATAAAGAAAGGGAGCTGAGAATCTGGAAAACTCTCTGAACAGAAGGGACAAGGACAGCAACCAAGACTGGATGGACCAGATCCACAGACCCTCAGGCAGACATGAGTCTGGAGCAGGGAGTGTCCTACTCGAGTCCAGGACTTGTGACTCGACTCAGACTGGAACTCTGGCTTGTTAATCAGTGAATGCTTTGTTCATGTTAATTAATTATCTTCTGTAGAATGAGGTCTAATAACAGCTGACACAGGTGTGTTTGTTTACCAGCGTTCAGGGGTCGTCTCCTTCAGTCTGTGGTCAGATATCAACGGAGGAGCCGCAGGTTGTGCAGCTTGTTTCTGAACATGAAGAAGAGATTACACAAGAATCAACATCAAGTTTGAGACAGAACGGTTTGGTTCCTGTCGTTCAGAGCGAGTGTTTCCATCTTCACTGAGACGCTCTGGGAGCACATGAGGAGTTCTTCTCCTGTGTTTCTTGTGGTGGTTGTGACGTTGTTTTTCCTTGGAATGATTAATCTTCCTGTACCTGTTCTGGACTCCAGGTTTTTAAAGTTTCAGAGTCACACTGAAGTAAAGGACGCCTGTATACATCCCTCTGACTGTGCTGCAGCTCTAAAGCAGGGACATGAAATGTAGGATTGAGGTCATGAAGTGAAGCTCCTGAAGCTGCTACTGTTTCCCCACATCCTCCAACACCTGCAGCACACACACCTGCTCCACTCTGTGTGTGTGTGTGTGTGGTTTCCTCAGTGCGACTCAAGAGCAGCGAACCTCTTCACATGACGCACATTCACATGACATCTGAGAGCTCTTTGAGGCTCCTGTTCAAACTAAGTGACCTCGAAGATTAACCGGTGTTTGCTTTCACTGCAGAAAGTTTCAGGAAGAAGTTCTGCACAATATTTGGAAACATTATCCGACACACCAATCTGAATATTTTTACTCTCATATTCACGACAGCTCCTTTTGAACAATCCACGCTTCTCATCACAACTTTGTTCACCTCTACGCAGACGATACTGTCCTCTAGTTCTGCGTGACTGTTTTGATTCTACACATTTTTAATAAAATGCAATAAGTTCACTTTCAATTTTGGAAGAAATTCTTAATGCAAACAAGGAAAATGAATTCTTTTTGAAGAGACATCATGGATAGATGTTTAAACTATCAGGACAAGGACGAGTCTGACAAAGTATCCACATGTTTGTGACCAAGTCAAGAAAGAGACTTTTATACTCGAACATCCCTCCTGCAAGCTTTGGGCCGACCTCAGGCGGTGACCCCCAGTCCAAAGATATCAGACTATGCAGAAGTGTTAAAAACTGCAGTTCCTCAAGCGTCCACTAGAGGCCCGCGCTGAAACACCATAACTCACAGACACACCAAGCTGAACAGACAAGAACAAACATGTTTACAGCCTGGTGCAAAAACAGTTTGGGTCTGAGGAACAAACTTGAGGAGGGTCACATTTTTTTTCACAACTTGATATTTTTGAAGTAATTGAACTTACAAGTTTTGCCCATATAAGGGCATGGCTGCTTTGACTGACAGGTGGGAACCCTGTAATAGTCGCCTTGTAACCTCACCAGTTATTACTGGACTCTTCTGGTGAACTGCACAGAGCGGGGATCTGCTGTTTGCCCTGAGTTTGACCTCACAGGCTACAAACAAAGAAATGAAGAAGTGAATCTTGGATCTGTTTTAAACACCTCGACAGACTCCAGTTCAGTTCCACATTACTATATCCCTATAAATATTCTATATTCCTGTGTGTGTGTGTGTGATTCAGTGCGTGACTTCAGAGTGTGTGTCCGAAGAACGGAAGCGTCTGATCGCTGCAGGCTGAAAGGAGACGGCGTCCTGCGGGCGGACGGAGACGCTCTTCTCCTGCTGGACAAGTCTGGAGACGTCCTGTACGCCTGGCCGTACAGGTTCCTGCGACGCTTTGGACGAGACAAGGTGAGGGACACACACACACACACACACACTAACGGCTGTATTAAAGATGGATGACATGTCTCTATCTTTTCCTGTTGTACAAAAATGAGGCCAAAACTCACACCTGACCTCTTGTGAGAGCTGAGGTTTTAATGCTCTCACTTGAAAACGGAACGATTAGCAGATCCAACAATCGTTTGGAAAAGTTTGATGATGTTGAGATTTGAAGCAAATTTAGATTCAGGAGACACAGAGAACAGATGTACAGTTCAGGTTTGTTGGATTGGGAGTTTGCCTGCGCCTGCTTCGCTTTCATGCTGCAGTTAGCTAACAGTGTGTGTCGCTAACGCTACAGCAGAATGGGCCGCTCCATTTCTAATGACTCCATTTGTGTGATGACTGGACGTGTGCGCGGGTCTTGGTCCTTTCACGAACCTAAAAAACACGTTAACTGACGGATAGAATACTAAAGCCGTACTGCAGGCGGTCAGTAGTGTCTGAATGTAACCACAGACGCATCATTTCCTGCTCCCTCAGGCCACCTTCTCCTTCGAGGCCGGGCGCAGGTGCGACTCCGGCGAGGGAAACTTCGAGTTCGACACCAAACAGGGGAACCTCCTGTTTCTGGCCGTGGAGGCAGCCATCAACCTGCAGCGCATCTCCCTCCCCCACAGACAGCCCTCAGGAGGGGGGCAGGCGGCTCCGGAGACGCCCCAGGACCTGAACCCGCCCCCCTTACCTCAGAACCCTCCTCTGTTTCAGAGCAGGATGCCACCGCTGCCTCAGCCTCGCAGCCATATCCCACAATCCTCTGCTGCTCAGGTCAGCCATTCTTCTCAGTGGATTTTCACAATAAAAGCCTTTGAATAACGTTGTTGACCTGCGTGTTTCCTGTGTGCAGGCAGCTGACGGCGTGTACAGCATGGTGACCGACCCCTCACATCTTCAGATGAGTCATCATAAAGACAAGGAGAGCCCCGGGTCCTCTCCACAGTCACAACACCGCCCCCCGCTGGTAGGACATTCACACTGCCATCCCATCAGTGCTTCAGCTGTTTACTCTCAGAGTTTTATTTGCTCAAAGTCTCAGCAGGAGACTCTTTGAGATTTTGATCTTCCATCTTTCATAGTTTCAAAACTGAGACGACCTTCTCAGCTGTTTGGATCAGTGGTCGGGGAAGGTTTGATCTCTCATTGGCTCTGTTTTCAGACCCGCCTGGAGCCTCCGGTCGACAAAACTCTGACTGGAGTGAAGAGCTTGAATCTGGACACTCGAGGCCTCCCGATACCCCGAAAGAACCAGGTCAAGATGATCTCCAGCTGCCCTCTTCCTGAGTCAGACGCCAGCTTGCCCGCCCCCCTGAGCTCCAACCTGGAGCAGATGTACTCAAAGATCACCGCGCCGGCCGCAGAGCGAGGCACCAAGAGAGAGAAGAGAGGCGGCAGCAGAGAGACCCTCATCGCCCCGGAGCCCGAGTACTCCCTCCCCTTCGACACCATCGCCGTGAAAGTCATGAGCAACATCCTGACCGCAGAGGCTCAGCCCGGCGCCGACCCGCTCTACGACAGCATCGACGAGATGAAGATCAGAAACATCTTCGTGAGCGATGCTCACACTCCCAGGCTGACCTACAGTAAAGTGGAGCACATCTACGATGAGCCCGAAGGCTGCGCCGCCCCCGCCGCGCAGAAACCTCCAACCTCCGTCTACGACGACCCGGAGGAGATGAGAGGAGACGCCTGGAGGATTATGGGCACGTCTGCTGACCCCAAAGGTCACGAGTACCCGTACAATCCTCGGGTGGATGATTACGCTGTGCCCAAACGTCCGCAGAGGGCGTGTCCTGTTTCACAAAGCACCACAGAAGAAGAAGAAGAAGAGGTGGAGGAGCCACAGGAGGAGGAGGAGGAGAGGGAGGAGCGGGGGGACTCACCGTATAACAACGTGAACTTAAAGATGGCGTAAAAGAGGGTCAGCTGTTAGCATGAACATGATCCTGATCCATGAAGCAGCCTCTGCTCAGCTCTCTGTTTCATTCAGCAGCTCCTGACGACACGTTCACACCTGTTCACACACCTGAGGGTCGAAGGTTCCATCATCGATGATGAAGAACAGCCAAAGACGTCATCTTCAATCAGCTGCTTTATGAACAGCGTCCACAGAAATCTGCTTTGTTCCATCGTCTGAGAAAAGGACTGAAAACCTGAGCAGAGCTCCACGAATCAGAGCTCAGGCTGCTGCAGTGAGAGGAGACGTCCTGCAGGGGGCAGCAGAGGCCTCAGAATAAACAACATCAGACTGTTCAAACTAAACGCTCTCTCTTCTGTTTCTGTGCAGTTAAAGGCTCAAACTTTAATACATGTTTGATACATGTAGATTTTTAGTGTGTGTGTGTGTGTGTGTGTGTGTGTGTGTGTGTGTGTGTGTGCAGATATCTTCTGAATAAACATCTGTGAAGAATGTTTACATCATTATTTCATCCAGACTTTCTTTAAACATGAGCAACATTTTTTTTTCACATCTTGTAAAATGACTCAGTAAACACAATAATCACACTCAGTTCATCAAACACATCAGTCTGTATAAAATATTTTCCTCACTAGATTTTATGGCGGCCCATGAGGGCAAAACAGGACAAAAGAAATGGAGGGAAAAAAGAAAATACACACAAGAAAGGAAGTCAAATGAAAAGGCAAAGAACAAAAAATAAAACATAAACTCAAAAAGGAGAAGCAAAAAAAGAGACGCGCAAAATAATATTTAAAAAAGAAGACGTTACAAAAGAAAAAAACGTTAGAAAAAAAAAACAGGAAAGAAAATCAAAAAAGAAAAACAACAATAAAGAAAAAGCAAAAAATAAAAAAAAATGCAAAAAAAGATATACACAACCACAACCAGAAAGGAAAACTTAACAACAAAAGGAAAAACAGGAAAGAAAATTTAACAACAGAAAGAAAATGCAAACAAAAAAAGGTAAAAAAATTTAAAAAACCAAAAAACTAAAACACAAAGAAAACAACAAAAAGGAAAACTCAGCAGCAGAAAAAAAAGAAAAGGAAGTGGAAAATTAAACAAATAAATAAAAAATAAATGAAATGAATAAATTTATACTTTAGTAAAAGATGTAAACAGAAAAAGAAAACGCAAAAACAGATCAGCTATTTTCCCAGTGTTTTGCACTTTGAGGCCACCATAAAATTTGGAACATTTTCAAACAACGTTAAATAAAAAATACAAACAGCCCCCCCCACCCACACACACACACACACACACCCCCTTTAACATGTCAACCATCCTCCTTTAACCTGAGACTGACTTTAAAACAAACAGCAAACTGTCTGCAGGAAACCAACAAAGAGACCACAATCAGTTCATGGTTCAAACACCAAACATATCAGGGTCAGCCACAGACAAGAAGAGTGAGAGGTCATTAGAGGTTATTAGAGGTCATTAGAGATCATTAGAGGTTATTCGAGGTCATTAGAGGTCATTAGAGGTCATTAGAGGTCATTAGAGGTCATTAAAGGTCGTGGTTTTAGCAGGTGTTATCACAGAACAGCAGATCCAGGATCAGTTTTTGGTTTTAATAAATGTTTGTCTGTTAATCTGTTTATCTTCAGAGATTTCAGTGCTCATTTAGCAGAAACATGACGTCAACAACATGTTTATTTTATAACCATCTGACTGTGAGCATGTGTGTGTGTGTGTGTGTGTGTGTGTGTGTGTGTGTGTGTGTGTGTGTGTGTCTGTTCAATTATGCTAAGTTGCTGTGTTAAACAGTAAGCCTTGGGTCATCCATTAACACACACACACACACACACACACACACACACACACACACACACACACACACACACACACACACACACACACACTTTCTCAATTACAGAGACAATCATAATTAAACAGACGTGTGCGTTCAGTTAATCCACAGGGAAACTTTCAGAGACAGCCAATCAGGAGCCAGTATTTAACTCTTCAAGCGCCAGATGCTTCGTCAACATAAGACAACATGGATGAAGTTAACCCTGAACTTAAAGAGGGGGGGTTCTGGTGTCCAGGTGGAATGGTTCGATGAGTTACAGCTCATAAAAACCTGTTTCTCTCTCTCTCTCTCTCTCTCTCTCTCTCTCTCTCTCTCTCTCTCTCTCTCTCTCTGGTGTTTGTCTGAACAGCTTTGTTTTATCTACTGCAGCACGGCGTCCTGTTTTCACGTCTCACACATGCTTCATACATGCAGCTGTATCAGCACCACTGATGTCACTACCTGTCCGCCGAGCAAGTTCTACCTGTAAGCAAACCAGAGAAGAAGAAGAGCCGAGGACTCAGCTGCTGTTTCTCACCAAACCGCTGCAGATATCTCTCTACATGCGAACTGCGTGGCTGCTCCGAGTGCTCCGGGCTGCTGCATGACTGTGATACCGTCCGACACTTCTGACAGTGCAACCAGCTACACACACATACACATACACACATACACACACACACACACACACACACACACACACTGACACACTGACACTACCCCCCCAAGGTACTCAGCAGGGTACAAAGGCGTCCCAGCATGCATTTCTCTGTTCGCTCCACAACACACTCAGCTGGAAACAAAAAGAGCATCATTTTGCGTGTGTATGTGTGTGTGTGTGTGTGTATGTGTGTGTGTGTGTGTGTGTGCGTGCAGACTCACTGGCCTGGAAGCTGAAGGAAACCTTCTACTCATGACACCAGAGAAATAAAACACTGATGTCATACTGTGTCCTACTTCACGTTCACAGCTGAGCTCACGACCAATGAGATGATGATGAAATCAGGTGAGAGCTAATAGGAGAAAAGCTAACATGCTAAATAAATGCTAACCTGCTAAACAAAAGCTAACAGAAGTGCTGAAAATAAAAATCAATCAATCAATCAATAAATCAAAGGATAACATGACACAAAAACATAAGCAGACACTAACACTAAAGATTACAGAGTCCACCTAGTGGCTGCTGGGTGAAACTGCAGGGACACAAACATGATTTATTTCTTTAACGGATGAAGAATTAAAGATTTTTAAGCTCAATTTATTTGTGTGGAATTAAAAACTATTAAAAACTATATGATGCCGGTTCTGAATATTTAACAGACAACAGAAATCAAGACTAGAACCAGGACTTGTAGAGCTCCCCCTGGTGGCGAGCTGCTGTTAAGGCATCAAAGCCCCCTCCATTAAGAAGACTGAACATGAGTCCAACTAAAAAACTCAAATTATTTCAGGCTTTCTGTTGTTAAAACCACGCCTGAAAATACTGATTTGTGATTGTTCTGAAGTTAATTTTTCAAACACGTTTGGATTCGATGTTAAAAACATGACTGACAGATTCAGAGTTCTTCACCAGACCGGAAGGAGGAAACACAACAAACACTTCATCACAAGAATCATTAAACCCTTCATACTCTGCAGTGAGGGGAGGGAGATGTACTCGTTTGGTTTCTTGTATTCAGAATGTGTAAGTGGTTTTATGTTTGACTGATTTATGTAAAAGAAAAAAAACAGGAGGACTGAACGTAGATCCTTGAGGAACTCCAGAAAATGCTCCAGCAAGTTTTTCATTCTTACACATAGAGTACACTTCAAAAACTGAAATCTAAATACACCTTTCTGTCTTATCAGACAAAATCTGAGCATGAGAATGAAAAATCTCCAAATTAAATAAGAAAAATCTGTTGAGCTGCTTGAAATAAGAATCAAGTTTTAGAATAGAAAATGAATCAGAATATAAATAGAAACTGCTCTGAGTCTCATTTTCATGCTCAGGCTCGAACTGTTCAAGGTCCACATCCTAAACCAAACTGCTGCTCCAACAAATCTCCACATCACTGATGTAGGCAGCGCCCTCTACTGTCAAAAACAGAACATCACAATACAAAACTCATTAAAACCCCACGAACATCTGTCATCTGTTCTATACTGTCTCTGTTTACATCCACACATCCTTTGTGTCCACACACTGTATATGTGTCTTTATCTGCCTCCAGCAGGCCTCCAGAAGGCAGGCCAATCAGAGGGAAGAAGGTTTGTGGTACAGGAAGTCTTAAAGTGACAGCAGCTAAAACAGAGGCTGTAACAAGGGTTCCCTCAAACACCAAAAAGCTGTACACCCTGTAAAGATACTGTGGGGGCAACAGAGGGACGGAATAGAACTTTTAAAAAAGCAGAATGTCCTCTCTTTAAAAACAAACGTACCTGAGAAAAACCCTCCTCAGGAGCTTAGTGAAGCTGCTGAGAGTCAGGGGCTCATAAAGAGAGGATGATGGATGAGCGCATGAATCTAAAGAGAGGAGATCAACATGAACATAAACAGAAAGAAATGTTCCAGATCAGACTCAGAAACAGGTTATAGTCTGAGTTTATCCCAGCTGATTCAAATCCTCACGTCCCTCAGACCCTCAGACCCTCAGACCCTCAGAACCTCAGATCCTCAGACCCTCAGATCCTCAGATCCTCAGACCCTCAGATCCTCAGACCCTCAGATCCTCAGATCCTCAGACCCTCAGATCCTCAGATCCTCAGACCCTCAGATCTTCAGACCCTCAGATCCTCAGACCCTCAGATCCTCAGATCTTCAGATCCTCAGACCCTCAGATCTTCAGATCCTCAGACCCTCAGATCCTCAGATCTTCAGATCCTCAGACCCTCTGATCCTCTGATCCTCAGATCCTCAGACCCTCAGATCCTCAGACCCTCAGACCCTCAGATCCTCAGACCCTCAGATCCTCAGACCCTCAGATCCTCAGATCCTCTGATCCTCAGATCCTCAGACCCTCAGATCCTCAGATCTTCAGACCCTCAGATCCTCAGACCCTCAGATCCTCAGACCCTCAGACCCTCAGACCCTCAGATCCTCAGACCCTCAGACCCTCAGATCCTCAGACCCTCAGATCCTCAGACCCTCAGATCCTCAGATCCTCTGATCCTCAGATCCTCAGACCCTCAGATCCTCAGATCTTCAGACCCTCAGATCCTCAGACCCTCAGATCCTCAGATCCTCAGACCCTCAGACCCTCAGATCCTCAGACCCTCAGACCCTCAGATCCTCAGAACCTCAGACCCTCAGATCCTCAGACCCTCAGATCCTCAGATCCTCAGACCCTCAGATCCTCAGACCCTCAGACCCTCAGATCCTCAGATCCTCAGACCCTCAGATCCTCAGATCCTCAGACCCTCAGACCCTCAGATCCTCAGACCCTCAGATCCTCAGACCCTCAGATCCTCAGACCCTCAGATCCGGACTTGTTGAGGTTGTTAGCATATGTTTAGGATCAGACCTGGAGAGCACTTGCGAGTGTTAATTGTGAGTTATGTGTCAGAGGCAGAGGGGGCTTGGGGGGTGGGGATGCTTGTTTCCTTGGCAACCACTGTGAGGGTCTTGAGCTGGAGCCCTGTTGCTGCGGCAACCATGCATGCTGGCGGTGGATGGTATGATGAATGTGATTTAAACACAGAGGAAAAAAAAAACCCAGAAGGAGTCTGACTGATGGATTTCTTCTTCTGCTGCTGCTCTAAGCAGGCTGAGTCACATCTCAGCAGGACTTTGACGTATTGATTATTGATCACAGTGTCACAGTAACGATGCTTCAGATGGAAAGTGTTCAGGAGTTACAGAAGAGGAGGGTTTGATACTGACTGAGAACAGGGAAGATATGAAGAACAAAATATCCAAAATATGAAGTGCACAAATATTTACATTTTACCCATAAAGAGGGGGTGTTCTGCTTTCTCATATTGCAAACATGGATATAAAGTCTCAGTGTTAAATGTTCAGAGTAAAGATGTGCAGATTTTCAAACCTCTTTAACTTCATATGTTGTAAAAACTGATTTAAACACTCGGTTTAAAAATAGCACCTCCGTCACCAAAGTCTGCTCATAACTCCGCCCCCTGACAGGCCTCTTAAAGGCTGGCCAATCAGAGGGAAGGGGGTTTGTGGAGCCCTGTTTATATTCAGTGATTGCAAATGAATCATTTAGTTTATGCATTAATTCTGCTAAATGTATCTTTTTGTATTTTATTTTAAAGTTTAGTCTCTTTTCCTTCACCATGAGGGTGGAAACATATTCCTGCTTCATGAAGTGTTTTCTTTTTTCTAATTTTTTCTAATTCACAGAGTGAAGCTGTCTTACCTCACATGGGGGCGGGGGTGGGGGGTGGGGCTGCTCCTCCAGTTCCTGGTTTTCTGGGGCATCATGATCCCAGAATGAGTGTACAGTATTATAAAAAGATAATTATAAATAGTGAAATTAAATTGTATCAACCGCAGAAACATGAACCCATCCTGAGAACACCTACATCATAAAGCCTTTGACCTGAGTGTTGTTATGGTAACCTGCTGATCTAACAGATGGGACACATGGGGTCATCCATGTTTCTGTGTGGGCAGGTGTGTTTGTATTTTAATTAAAAAAAAAAAATGACACTAAAAGCAGAATTTATCTTCAGGACTGAAACCAGAGGTTGAGACTTTGCTTTGGAAAGAGTGAAACTGATGATGAAACAATTATAAAAGTTTAAGAGCGAAAACAAAGTCAAACAGAAGTAAAAATGCTTTGAAAGTAAAAGTAAAATAGAGCAAAATAAATCATTGAATAATGATTAACATCGGAATTATTATCAGAACATATGTAAATGATGTAAATGAAAAATGCAGATATAAAGTGAAGGGTTTAACCTGGATTTGAAAACATTAACACTTGGGGCTGACTTCAGTTATTTATTGTCAAAATAATGTATAGATGATGTTGAAGTATATCAGCTTGGTACAAACAGACTTTTCATGACCAGATTTAAATTATTCAAATGTTTTATACACAGTTCGAGCAACATAAAGAAGGACATGAAGCACTTTAAGAAGCTTTTCAGTGAATTATTGACACATTCAGGCTGCAGTGAGGAAACAGACATAAATAAACCCGCTGCTGCTGTTTGTGTTTACAGGTGTTCATTTAGTAAATAAGAGCTTTATGCTGAACCGTGTAAATAACGCTAAATGTGACTATGACTCACCGCGTGAAGGTGTTTCGGTGTAACCGCGCGTGCAGGAGCAGGTGTCGCTTCATTAATTCACGAACAGCAGCTCGCTCCCGCCCTCGGTTCACGCGCGCCTCCTCTCCTCCGTCTGTCAGCGCGCGGGGGCGAGCGTTTGGATCCAAGGACGGACGGCGGGCTCGCGAGCTTCAGGTCATCTGTAAGTCCGCGAGCATCAACCGGCTGACACGGAGCGCGAGATCAATATTCACCACAAAAAACTGGTTCACGAGCCAGAAAAGCGGATGAAAACTAGTGTTTGTTTGGAGACCGCGCTGCTGAATGAAGCGACACGAGGGGGACACGGTGAATCAACAGGACGAGGCGCGAGAGGGATCAACAATGTCAGCGGCGTTCGTCGGTTAACCGAATGAAAAACAGCATTTAATCGGTCAGAGAAGCAGCACAAAATCATGCTTTAATGTCCGGGTGAGACTCAGTGAAGAGGCGGGAATTTTCACCTGTTCAACATTTTTCATTCATTGACTCAGAAAGAAAAAAAACAACAACAGACCACCTTTAACCTGAACGACCCAAGTCAGCGAACCGAACCGGAGCAGAACCAGCCAACCGGTGCTGGTGTCACCGGGAGCGTTCACCGTGATCTGAACAAATTACAGACGGTGAAATCAACAGGAGACCGACTGAACGACGCAGCTTTGTAACGGAATCCTGAGCCGAGGGGAGGAAACATCGGGTTGAATCTCATCGTCTCCGGTGGAAAAAAGGACCAGAACCAGCCGCGAACAGTAAGACACGTTCCTGTTGTTTTAATCTGGATTTTTCTGCTCTTCTTTGCTCATTCCTGATTTACCTTCTTCACCCCTCTCCTCATCGTCACCGCGTCATCAGGCGAAACATGTGAAAACAATATTTTCCAAATCATTCCCTTCTTTTCCGTCAAAACACACATTTAATTCTTGTTTTCAGTTTTTTTGTCGTCTCTCAGGAAGCTTTCTGTTTCAGCTCATGGGTTTGTGTCATAGCTCAAACTGCCTTTAACAGTCAAACAGCTGATTTATGTTTGAACCTTTAAAGCTCCTGTAAGGAGTTTTTAACCTGTTGTGGAGCAGATATCAGTAAATGCTGATGTCTCAAGAAATAGATGTGATTTTACAGCCTCAAAATAGTTTTATATTCCGAACCCAGTGTGAGATCCTTGTTTACTTTTTAGTATAAGAACTCAAATCTGATTAAAGAGAGGTGTGGAGCTTCTTTAAGTCTGTATTCTGTCTCTCCGGTGCCCCTGTGGTTTCTTTACATGATTCAATAAAATCTCTAATTTTCTCACACAGGTTTTAGAAAACCCTTTTTCCAGCCTGTCTGATTTAACTGCTGTCTCTTTAAAGGCAGGGTTGGTAGTCACGGGAAACTAGCATGAATTTAAATGTAGCATCTCCGCAGGACTCCATTTAGCCCCCCCAACACTTGGAGCTCCTCCAAAACGACGCCCCTGCTTGTGATTGATTCAAACCCACAGACTCAAAGCGGTCCTCAGCTCATGGTTTCTGTTTGCTCTACGTTAGCAGTAATCAGGGTTTAGGTAGTTTTTCTGCTGGTCTCCAGCGGACTTGGATCCTCTTGGTTATGAGCTTTGAATCAGGGCTAGAGCACGCAGGAGAAAAGTACGTACAGGAGGCGGGCAGAACGTTGGGCGGAATCTGATTGGTTTAATAAATTAGACTCTAGGATTGGTTGGTGTTTCCAGGTTTCCTCCTGCTGTAGAGCGCAGATATTTTTCACTCTCTTCTAAGAACACATCATGAATTGATTGACATCATAAAGATCATTTTAACCAGAATAACAAAAAGTCTAAATCTGATTACCAACCCTGACTTTAAGCCTTTCCTCTCCATAAACCCCCCTCCCTCTAATTGGCCAGCCAGCCCGAGGTCTGTCAGGGGTGGAGTATGATGTTTGAAGCACGCCCCTCCGGAGTGTTGTGTCATAGGAGATCCTTATGCGATGACATCATGTTGTGATCACACTGACGGGCTCAAAGTGGACTGTTGTTCAGGAGTTATTGAACCAAGTCCATCACAGCTGGGGGTCGTCTTATTGTGGATGAACTCTCCAGTTCCTGAGGAAAGTTCCTGCTGTTGAAAAGCAGCTTCAGCCTCAGCGATCTCAGCCCTCAGTTTTACAAAGATCAGATTGGAGGTGGTATCATGTAGCCTCCTGCCAGCGAGTCGGCTCCGCCCCTAATTATGCAAAGCTGTGCCTAACTCTCAGGATGAATAAGTTATTAGAGTTCACTCCCTGTGCAGCGTGCTGGTCTATATGAAACCTGCTCTTCAGACCCGGGCAGACTCACTGACCGTGCCTTGAATCTCATCTCTTCACTCTTGACTCCGATGTGCGTCTAATTACCAACCTCTTCCTCCTCTCAGTTGCGTCTTTCCTCCCATGCGTCTCCTTCAGAAACGAGTGTTAGACCAGTGAAGTGTGTGTTGGTGTTATCACTTTACAAGATCAAGATTGAGGGCTTGATGATGAGATACGAGAAGCAGCGAGGTTTTATCAACAACTTGTTTAGTGGATGTGAGTCATCGGCACACTGAGCACCCTTTGGCAACAAACGCTGAGATTACAAGAGCAGAAAGCCGCTTTCAGCTCGCTGTAAACAGATTAATGCACGATAAAAGCAGACTGTGTTACCTCTTCACACAGATATATGAATCCAGCAGTGATGGCTGCAGACCTCGGATGAAAACACTTTCTATCACGATGTGTTCACAAAAATGTGTATCAAATATTTAAAACAGTTTTTATCAATGAATAAGTTCAAGTCCTCCCGTTATCCTCCAAATAAAGTAACAGATGCCATTGGCTGCCACGCGGCGTGTTAAAAAGTATAAAAGCCACACGCTGTTCTCTCACGCTGATTCATCGAGCCTAAAGTCTCCCAGCTCCACAAACCCCCTTCCCTCTGATTGGCCAGCCCTCTGATCAGCTTACAGATTCAATAGAGGGCGCTATCTTCATTTCAATCAGTGGGGCTAAGGGCAGACCTTGGTGTTTAAGGCCCACCTCTTCAGTGTGTCATGAACCAGTGAGAAGATCCTTAGGTCATCATCGCAGCACGCCTTCTGAAGATCAGGTGAAGGTCAGGTGAAATTCTGGTAAAGAACAGGTGAAGATCAGGTAAAGATCAGGACAAGATCAGGTAAAGATCAGGTGAAATTCTGGTAAAGATCAGGTAAAATTCTGGTAAAGAACAGGTGAAGATCAGGTAAAGATTAGGTGAAGATCAGGTAAAATTCTCGTAAAGATTAGGTAAAATTCTGGTAAAGAACAGGTGAAGATCAGGTAAAGATCAGGTAAAATTCTGGTAAAGATCAGGTAAAATTCTGGTAAAGAACAGGTGAAGATCTGGTAAAGATCCGGTGAAGATCATGTAAAGATCAGGTAAAATTGTGGTAAAGATCAGGTAAAATTGTGGTAAAGATCAGGTAAAATTCTGGTAAAGATCAGGTAAAATTCTGGTAAAGATCAGGTTAAATTCTGGTGAAAATCAGGTGAAGATCAGTTGAAGATCAGTTGAAGATCAGGTAAAGATCAGGTAAAGATCAGGTGAAGATCAGGTGAAGATCAGGTGAAATTCTGGTAAAGATCAGGTAAAATTCTGGTAAAGATCAGGTAAAGATCAGGTAAAATTCTGGTAAAGAACAGGTGAAGATCTGGTAAAGAACAGGTGAAGATCTGGTAAAGATCCGGTGAAGATCATGTAAAGATCAGGTAAAATTCTGGTAAAGATCAGGTAAAATTCTGGTAAAGATCAGGTTAAATTCTGGTGAAAATCAGGTGAAGATCAGGTGAAGATCAGTTGAAGATCAGGTAAAGATCAGGTGAAGATCAGGTGAAGATCAGGTGAAATTCTGGTAAAGATCAGGTAAAATTCAGGTGAAGATCATGTAAAGATCAGGTAAAATTCTGGTAAAGATCAGGTGAAGATCATGTAAAGATCAGGTAAAATTCTGGTAAAGATCAGGTAAAATTCTGGTAAAGATCAGGTAAAATTCTGGTAAAGATCAGGTAAAGATCAGGTAAAATTCTGGTAAAGATCAGGTAAAATTCAGGTAAAGATCAGGTAAAATTCTGGTAAAGATCAGGTAAAGATCAGGTAAAATTCTGGTAAAGATCAGGTAAAATTCTGGTAAAGATCAGGTGAAGATCATGTAAAGATCAGGTAAAATTCTGGTAAAGATCAGGTAAAATTCTGGTAAAGATCAGGTAAAATTCTGGTAAAGATCAGGTAAAATTCTGGTAAAGATCAGGTAAAATTCTGGTAAAGATCAGGTAAAATCCTGGTAAAGATCAGGTAAAGATCAGGTAAAATTCTGGTAAAGATCAGGTAAAATTCAGGTAAAGATCAGGTAAAATTCTGGTAAAGATCAGGTAAAGATCAGGTAAAATTCTGGTAAAGATCAGGTGAAGATCAGGTGAAGATCAGGTGAAGATCAGGTGAAGATCAGGTGTTTTTGATGGACTTTTTAGATCAGTTTACAGACAGATTTGTGGATTTCTTCAACATCTGTTCAGACTTATTTTGACATTTGCACGATAACACCCACTAATGCTGCGTTAGCAGACTAACTACTTCCTGTTCTGCTAGTAAAAACCCTGTTTCTGGTTGCTTTAAGGAGAGTGATGTCACAGCTCCTTCTTGTTGCAGTCAGGAGCATCTTGGTCTTATTAAAATGGTCTCGCTCCATGGGGAGCCTTTCTCTCATGTTTTGACACATTTAGACTCAAATTCGAGCCTGTCATCTACAGAAAGAAGAACTTTCATGGAGTCTCCTTTGATCAGACACTTTTCCCCCCTGAGGATAAAATCACAGCCATAACAACCAGTTTAGTAGTGCAATCTACTGAAACAGTGACATAATGTTTTATAATTATTAGTCACACAGACCCTGGAATATGTCAGAGTGGGTGTGACGGCTTAATGATCCATGTTCTCACATTCCTGCTTTGGAGACTGTTAATAAGAGTTGATAAAAAACCAACCATCTCCACAAAGAGCCAATGGTTGGTGAGGAAGAGAGTGATGATTCAGTTTGATGTGCAGCCCGCGGCGGCGGCAGATCGACAGCAGCAAAGCATTATTGATCGCTCCGCGCTGAAATGTCTCATTAACCGTTTGATGGATTATAACGAGACGTGCTTCAGACATTAATGTTCCCTTCAGGATGAATAATACGGTTTTAATGATCCTTTGTCGTTCATTTAGTGCCATCAACAGGTTCATATTTAAATGGTCAAACACCTCAGTGAAGACTGCAACTCCCAGCAGCCTCTGCTCTCCTTTATATTACTGCTAAACACCTCATGCAGGCATGCTAACCTACACGGACACAGAAACCTTCATGAAAATGAGGACAATGAGGATTTGCAGTTCTTCTAGTGTCCACTAGAGGCTGGATTCAAAAGCTGAGGGTTCCCCATCGACCCCCATGTTAAACAGGTTTAAAGCCGTCTCAGCCTAACGGTCGGCAGGTTTTAGCCGTCTGGCTAAAGGCTGATCATGCTTACCGCACGGAAATGAGACGCATGAGATCTGCACAAGAGGACGCGTGTAGCTTTCATGCTTTTCACACTTCATGCAGCATCCAGTCCCAAACTGCAGGGGGCGTTGTTTCGCACATGTACATGTACCACAGTTTTAAACTAGAGAAGAAGAAGAAGAAGCTGTTTGCACTGTTCACCTTTTTTTTTAATAAATTCCTCTACTCTGCTGAGTTTGGCAGTAATTTCACACCAGGAATTGTTCATCACTCGGTTACTACGGTGATGGAGGAGCTCCTGGTCGTCTGCGTGTCTCCCTGCACGTAAGTTGGACATTTCAGAGGCGCGTAACACGGAAATTTTCCATGTGAAAAGGATCGAGTGAGAGGGGGAGGCTGCTAAAATGACGTCACTTGTCTGCGTGTATCTTGCAGACCCGTCAAGCATAAACCAAACTTTACAGCTTTGATGCATCCCCGATAAGTCTGCCAGGCCCCTAATGACGCCTGAATTTACAAACTTGTCGCCCGAACACTTTTGAAAGGAGAGGGTTGTTAATAACTCCCAGGCGCTGCAGTGTGTACAGAAGGAGAAGTGGCTGATTGAGACCAATACTTGGCTGTAAACACGTTTACTCAGGCTCGTTTGCTCAGCCTCTAGTGGACACTGAAGGAACTGCAGTTTTTTCTAAAGTCTGCATCTTGGTTTCTGTGATCTGTTCATTCATGAGAACGTTACTGAATCTGAGTCATGGCGTGTTTTAACCCCTCTTCTTCTTCCTCTTCCTCTTCCTCAGTGGAGCTCCGGGGCATGCTGCTCCTCACCGTCCTGCAGTGCTGCTCGGTCGCCCGCTGCGGCTGCGAGCCTCGGCTGGTGAACATCGGCGCCGTGCTGAGTCAGAAACGCTACGAGCAGGTGTTCAAGGACGCTGTGAGCCAAGCCAACACTCTGTACGGGAAAGACAAGTTCAAGATGAACGCCATCTCCGTCACACACAAACCCAACGCCATCCAGATGGCGCTGTCTGTCTGCGAGGACCTCATCTCCAACCAGGTGAGCAAACAGAAACATAACACTCACTTCTTCAGGTACAGGTTGACTCAAAGAAACAGATGAATCAGAGGAAGGAGACGGGCCCTGAAAGAGGGACCAGACGCCTGACTGCAGTGACAGCTTTGGCCTCCAGGGGCCGCCATTCAGGCAGCATGGGAAGTCTTCATGATGGACAACTAGAATGTTTGTCCTTTTTAAATTATTTCATGTTATTTATCTACTTATTGAGTTTTCTGTCATTAGTGACTCTTCAGATTAGAATTACAGATTAATAAATGCAATAAAATAAATCAAAGGCACAAATCATATAATTTTAATGTTATATATTATAATGTTATTAATATATTAAGCCCTGTGTTTGCCCACAACCAGTTATTATTTTTCTAAACAAAGAGGAGAAATGGTTTTAAACCATGGCAGCGGTTAAAACGGACAGAAAATCAAACTTCAAAAGTATGAACTGAAGTTATCGTCATTGTTTGATGGGTGTTGAGTTACGTCCTTTTGGTTTAATCTGAATGATTTTTACATTTTCAAGCTTTCGTGTGTCTGGGACACATTTTCATGGTATCTTGAGAATGACCCCACCGTCTCCTCTGAGTCACTGCGATCGGCGTGTTTACGGCATCATGACTTCCTGTTACGTGTTGTGTTGTAGCTGAGTCACCAAAGCTTCAGTCTGAAGTCGTGATGTGAGTGAAACTCGAAGCTCGTCCTCGTTACCAGAGTCTGTGTTCAGGTCAAGATCAGAACTTTTATGACTTACTGTGAAACTGAGACTGTCTGAGTCTGGACTGAACGAGTCAGACGTCTACATCAGCAGATGTAGAAAAGACGTTTCTGAACCAGGGTAACACCTGCACACAGGTGGTCTATTTTTTTTTAACCTTTATTTAACCAGGTAGAAAAACCCATTGAGATCGAGATCTCTTTTGCAAGGGTGACCTGGCCAAGAGGTCAGCAGCACACGTCAGTACATAAATACATTACAACAATTCAATAATTTTAACAGACAATACTTTAAAGATCAAAATTGAAGGTAAAATGCTAAAGTAAGTCGTGAAAACAAAAAAAACAAGAATATATTACAGAATATAATTAAAAACGAAGTGCTGTGGGGGAAAGGTGCTAAAAGTGCTAAAGGTGACTCACAAAACAGGTTGATAAACAGGCACTGGTCCATGGTCACTCGTCTGTCATTTATCATGGAACGAAAGGCTCCAAGAGAAATAAGTTGGGACAGGTTAAAGTCTGTCTGTAGAGCGTTCCATGCAGAGGGAGCAGCAAAGCTAAACACTTCTTTACCCAATTCAGTCCTGACACGAGGAACCAACAGACGAATGATGACCTGAGAGCGCAAAGCATAAAGGCTTCCAGTTCTTTGAAGAAGAGAGAGAAGATAAAAAGGAACTAGTCCAAGAAGAGCCTTGAAGATGAGAATCATCCAGTGCATATACCTGCGAGCACTCAAGGAAGGCCAACCGGACAAAGAATAGAGTTCACAATGATGGGTTAGACGACTACAACCAGTAATGAACCTCAAAGCACAATGATAGACAACATTCAAAGACTGTAACATTTACCTGAAGCAGACATGTAAAGAACATCCCCATAATCCAGCAATGGTAAAAATGTTGCGGATACAAACATTTTACGAGCCCTGAGTGAAAAGCAGGACTTATTTCGATCAAAGAAAACCTACTTTCACCCTGAGTTTTGTAGTAAGTTTGGCAATGTGAGCTTTAAAGGAGAGCTCACGGTCAATAAGAAAACCAAAGTATTTAAAATTGGGCACTGCCTCAATGGGCGCAGCCTGTGAAGTTAGAATTTCAGGGAGTTTCCCCCACAGGTCACTCTTGGTCTAACTTTCTGCCTCTCAGCTGATCGTGTATTTTAAAACTTTTCTTTGTTCCTTTTGTCTGTTTTTGGATCGGCTTGTTGTTTATTGGCTTTTATTTATGTATTGCTGTGTTCCCGCTTCAGGGGGTCACTAGTTTCTGGCGCTGAGTTGAAACTTTGTGAATCTCTTTAATCTTTGATTGCAGCACCTGTTTTTTCATCCTTTTTAAAGGTTTATCATCCGTCTTCAGTTCAGCGTCATCGAGCCTCATTTTTGAGTCTAGATAATGAAAATCGTTTGGAATCAGTCCACGGATGCTGTCGTCAGCGTCTCACCTATTGTTGTATTTTTTTGGGAGCATCACAGACAGCTGGAGCCCCTCCCGTCCTCTCTCTGACGGGTCTTTTACATATCAAACATGTTCCACTGCTCTCGCTGGGTTTGATGTCAAATCTTAGTCAGCAGAAGTTATGATTTAAAGAGCCTCTGAAGGCATCCTGGAATATCACTAAAGAAGCAGCAGTCCAGACTCCACCCAGACTTTGGTCCAAGACTCTCTGTGGTCTCATGTTTCTGTTTCCTGAATGAATCGTCTCCTCTGGAATCATCGTCATCCTGGTTTAGGAAGCACATCTTCCATATCGTCTCAGTTTTCTGGATCCTGGTGTTGAAGCATTCAGATATAAGATATGTTTCAGCATGAAGCAAACAGATGTCTTCAGACGGAGCTCATCATTTGAAAACAAAAACATGCTAAAAAGCTGCAGCAGTGTAAACATACTCTGGTTATTTCCAACCCTCATGCATCAGCGATCATCTGTTGAGTCGACCTTGCACCTGATGTTTCTCTGCAGAAAGAAAAAAATCATCCAGAGTTTCTGGTAAAAGCTGCGTGGAGCTGCCCACCATCCTGCACAGATCAGTGACGTCCGAGTTTTTGGCCCGCTGTGAATTTTAAAGGTCAAAGAATTTGCTTCAGGCTTTTACTTAAAAAAAAAGAAAAACTGGAAACATGCTTCATGAAATTAACAGATTTAAATGTTTCAAATGCTGCAGAGAGGTTCGTCTTTTTCTCCTGCACACTCACCTCATGGGTTCAACTTGTTTGTGTTTTCCAAAAAAATCTTTCAACGCACATTTTTCACCCGTCGCACAACAGATTTATGTGTGTGTGTGTGTCGCACGGTCCAGTGCATGACTCGGAGAAACGGGACATAAATAAGTGATTTTCACGGCTGCAGAGAGGGAACCAGGCGACGCGCTGGGGAAGAGAGAAACTATTTAGGCGCTCATGAATAATTAATCTCATAACGAAAGGCTAATTTCTTTAATCTGAACTGAGAAGATTTAAAAGACTGAAGAGGAGTCTCCAAACAGAGGAGCAGTCTGCAGCTCGGGTTCATGACCCGCCGAGCTGATCCGGGTCTAATGAGATGAGACTTCAGAGACGGTAAACTCTGCCAAAGAAAACATTTTCTGTTGGAACTAAATTCAATTTTTGGAAAAACTTTCAAAGTATTTAAACTCTCCTTTTCTAATTCAATATCTTTGGAATGAATTGCCTGATCACAGGCCTCACTTCTTTCTCTTTGGAGTGTGTAAAAGGGTTGACGGTGGCCTCTCAAGTCCAAAAAGAAACAGAACTGTGTGGAAGTCGGTTGGAAAGTGACCCAACACGTTCTGTACGTCTGCTCTCAGGAAACATCCACAAACATGACTTCAAGTCTTACCCGGATTTCTATCTGATCTTTAGGCTGAGCAAGTTTCTTGATTCTGATTGGTCAGAACCCCTTGGAAAATGTTTATTAGTTATTTCCCCAACACGAGCAACGCCAGAGGTAAACTGATCGTACGTCGTATCAAATCACTTCACAGGACAGAGTTCAGAAAGTCACAGACCATAAGGAGAGGTAAAACTGTTAGCTTCTGTTAGCATCATATTGTTTAACAATGTGGCTAAAATATTAGCTTCTGTTAGTCTCCTTTGGGTAAAAATGCAGCTAAAAGGTTAGCATCCTTTTTCTGAACATTGAGGCTGAAACATGAGATTCTGTTTGTCCCGTTTCAATGTGGCTAAAACATTAGCTTCTTTTGGCATATTTTTGCTAAACCAAATGTTAGCTTTTTTTTTAATGATGGGACTAAACATTTAGCTTCTCTTGACGTCTTTGCTGAACACTGTGGCTGAAACGTGAGCTCCTGTTTGTCCCGTTTCAGTGAACACTGTGGCTAAAACATTAGCTTCTTTTGGCATCTTTCTTTTAAAAACAGCGAAGCTAAAACTTTAGCTCTGTCAAGCATCTTTTGGTAAACGATGTGACTTAAATGTTAGCTTCTGTTAGCACCATACTGATAAACAATGTGGCTAAAATGTTAGCTTCTGTTAGCATCTCTTTAGTTACTGGATCCTGCAGCCTGGTGGCGCTCTTTTTTTACTCTCCAGGGTTTCAGTGAGGTGAGAAACATACGGTGGTGCTGATTCTGTGTGTGATGCAGAGCGACAGCTGTCTGATAGGATCGAGTCCTGCACAGGTTCAGAATGTTTCAGTCGATCTGTGCCTCATATTTCCTGGATGACTTTAGCATTTGATGACATTTGATCAGTTTCTTCACCCCATGAACCACCTGGATGATGTCACAGCGGTTAGGTCAACCTCACATATCAGGAACGTGCGCTCGAGACGATGGAGGGCTTTTGTTTGGGAGCGTTTTTGTTTAACGTCTCTTGGGCCTCTTGTTAACAGTTGTCACACAGGCTGAAATCAGACGTCAGAGAAACACAGAAGCAATTTGTTTTCCAGGAATCAGCGAGAGAATTGATCGAGACGCTGAAGACAAAGTCGGAACATCACATTCAACATCGCACCGAACGTACTCCTTTGTAGAAGAAATGAGGCCAACATGGCGTCAATGTGTCAGACAAAGGCTTTGTTATCGGAGAGAGAGAGAGAGAGAGAGAGAGAGAGAGAGAGAGAGGGGGAGAGAGAGAGAGAGATGGAGGACGGATTAACATCCTCTCTCTCGCTGCAGAAACAGAGATGTAATCCGTCCATCCTCCCAGCGGAGAGATGGACGGATTAGAGACACACACACACACACACACACACACACACACACACACACACACACACACACACACACACACAGAGTCCTATGAAACCTGTATGATGTTTATGCTGCTGGCAGATTTTCCTTCATGTGTTGAATTTCTTCATTTGACTCCTGATCACATGTTCAGTTTGCTGAAACTGCTTCAGGTTTAAATACTGACGGGGCCACAGAGCCGTCTGTGATTGGTTTTCTTCCTCCTGTTATTGATTTAGTTTCACTCCTACATTAAAGTGTGTGTTGAATTTTAATGCTGTAATTTCATTAAAATCATCACATTCATGTAAGAGAGAACATGGAGCCTCAACAACCAGCAGCTTTAATCAGAATATCTCACTGTCCAGTTGTGCCAAAGAAAGGCTGAAACTGAAAAACCTTTCGATACGGTCGCACGAATCTAAACCGGAACAGATAAACAGGATTTCATCCTCACTTTCAGTCGTAGTCAAAAGACGCAGCAGATGAATGAATGCTTCTGTGAATGAATGAATGAATGAAGAGGGAGAGCAGAGGAAGGGGCGGAGGTGACGAGGAGTCCTCCTTCCTTTAAACCCCTGACGGCTCTCAGCAGACAGTCGCTGTCAGCCCTGGTGAGTTAGACGTCTCACTCAGTGAAGCTCATTTGCATAGAAAGGGGCCTGTTTTCCAGCAGATGAACGCCTAATGACTCGTGTAGCTGTTAGCAAACAGCATCAGAGCACAGACACAGTTTGGACTCTGCAGTTTGGGAAGCCTTTAACGCTCTGTGAACGAGGCCCGGTGTGCTTCAGTGTGACCTCACTTCATCAGGTGTTTTCATCTGGTTCGAGTCCCACTGAGGACTTTCTACATGATGCTGAAACACTTTGACTCTAACATATCTGCCTGTTCATAATCCATGTTTTGAAATGAGATTATCAGATGATAATCCATGTGACATCTCTATGGACTGAAATATGTGCCACTAGAAACTGAATTTGGATTATTAAATGGAATTTAAGACGCTGAATTAATTTGCTTCAGAACTGTTTTAAACCTACATGAAAATTCAACTCTCCATATTCCTGAAATTCAAAGATACAAAATCCAGTTCCAGTTCCGCGTAGCTCGACCATGACCTCATCTGTCTCTAAGATCCTCTGTTTGGAAGGTTTAGATCAATAGAAATCTTCTCCACGTCCACAGAAACGTCTTTACGGTCCGTCTGAATTGAGAGAGCACCGTTTCCATGACATCTGAGACTGAAGTTAATGTTTTGAAACTGAATTTATTTGCTGTGAAACTTTATCCAACCTGTTAACCTGTTGGGCAGCAGCTCGCCCACAGGCTGTTTACACAACATTTGAATTAAGAGGCTTGTAGATTCTAGAGGAGCTTCAGATCTCGATGTTACAGCTTCACCATTTCTCTCTGATTGATTGGGTCCATCTTTGGTCTCTCCAGAGCCAATCATATGTTAGAGCGTGACATAGTGCAGTAGTTTTCAAAGTGGGGGCGGGGGCCCCCTGGGGGGCCGCCGGGGGGTGCTAGGGAGGGCCTCAGAAAATTGGAGGAAAGGGGAAAAATATAAAATCAAATTATTTTTATTATTCTTTTAATGTAACCATTTGTCCGAAACGTACAACGGGTAAACTGCGTAATCATCAGATTCTCAAGTTTCTGATTGTTCTTAACCGTATGTCGTGTGACAGTTCGAACTTGGGCATGATGATGTCATCATCTGTGTCAACTGGCAGTTCATGCCTGTTATCCTCATTTTTAAATTAATTGTTTTAATGTTTTAATGTTTTATTTTATTCTTTCATTTCTTTTCTAATCTTGTGATTTTATGTTGCTGTAAAGCACTTTGAGTTGCCTTGTGTATGAATTGTGCTCTACAAATAAACTTGCCTTGCCTTATCAAGCTGCTATCAAGCAAAAAAATGAAAAGGTTTTGACAGGAAAAAGAACAAAGGAGCAGTCCAACAGCTCTGCTGTGACGGATTCTGCTGCAAAAAACCCCTAAAAACTCAAGGTCAACTATGATTCGAAAATATGAGGCAGCATACAGTGAGTGTGGCTTTAAAGCCATAGAGAAAAATGGCCATGATTGCCCGAAATGTGCTCTATGTCTGGAGACCCTCTGAAACGAGTGTTTAAAACCTTTAAACTTTAGCGTCACTTGATACAAAAACATCCGACAGAAACGGAAAAAAAAACAGTCGACTTCGACGCCCGAGCGGGCACTGAAAGCATCATTTTTAGCCTCATATCACACGCCAAAAAAAACCCAACAAAAAAAGGGGGTCCTCGGTCAGAACCTAATGCTGTTTGGGGGGCCTTGACATGGTAAAGTTTGGGAAAAAAACTTTCTATAAAAAAATACAACACTTTGCATTCTGGGAAAGATTGTCTTGAAAAAAAAGTGTGAGAAGAAGATCAAATGCACACCTTGGAAAGAGTCATGTCTTTATGACAGTGGGTGATGGTGCTCATGGGAAACGGAGTCTCAAGGTTCCATCAGATCATCTGATTGAACTGTTGTTCCTTCTTTTTCAGGTCTATGCCATCCTGGTGAGCCACCCTCCTCAGTCCAACGACCACCTGACGCCCACACCTGTCTCCTACACCGCCGGATTCTATCGGATTCCCGTGGTTGGCCTCACAACACGCATGTCCATCTATTCTGACAAGGTAACCTTTATTTTCCTACCTCAGATCTCTGTCATGATCCAGGACGTTGAAGCATGAAATCTCAGCTGTAACCTGATCATCAGGCAGCATCAGCCGTTCTCCTTTTGGGAACAGAGTGTACCTGAGGAATTCCACTGAGGTGACTGTGGAAGGTGTTTGCTCAGAGTTACCCAGACGCTCCCACTGAGTGCAGGATGTAGAATATTTAGTCCAGTTTGTCCCAGTTCAGAGACACTCTCAGCTGTGTGACTGAACTGGAAACCACTCAGCGTCTCTCTCAGCGTTACAATATTGATGAAATAATCCAGAGTGTTATCAGCCCCAGAATATCCCAGCCTTCCTCTCCAGTTTGCTCCTCTGGATTCAGGCGAGTGATGAAATATTCACAGCAGGATTTCAGCAGAGGTCAGAGAGGTCCATTTAAACGATCTATAGTGCACGGTCTGAGGAGACCGGCACAGAGTCCAGACCATGCAGAAGGGACTGTGAAGGCTTTCTTATCTGATCGCAGGTTTGTTCGGGGCGTAAATCCTCCTGCCATAAAAATGTGCCTTCGTGTTTCACTCGGAGTCCGTTTGGCCCTCGGGTGCACAGTTGCAGGCAGGTGCATCTGCTGCTTACTCAACGTGGATGCTGAAAAAACGTCAAATGATGGAAACCCACTCTGACAGTTTCATTGCCTTGCTCACCAATTTGCACCAGTGTAATGTGGCCCAGAGTGTTTGATTTTTCACACCAGCAGCAGCTGTTTGCTCCGATTCTGTCGCCTCGCTCAGACATTAGAAAGGTTAAAGGGTCAAGCTACAAATTAGAAACAAAGCAGAATAAGACCTTCCCTGTCTCCCCCCTGGTGCTATCTGTCCATCATGCACTTAGTCCTGCTTTCATTTGGCATGTCAGTTTTATTTATACCGCCTGAAATCACACATGACTAATTCCCCTCAGAGGGTTTCACACGGACTCTTCTGTCCCTACAGAAATCTGTCTTCTCTGTGAGTATATGAAGCCTGGCTCGAGCAGGAAGATGAGTAAAATCTGAACACACGCTGAAAATGTGAGAGACCAAACACATGATGACAAATGATGACACATTTAACGGTTAAGTTCTCGAAGGAGGACTTTGGAGGATGTGCCATAGAGGATGCTGTTACAGCACCAAGACGGGACGTGATGATGGTGTTTCAGCCACATGGAAAGAAAGGAGTGGACACAGGTGGGCTGTTTCTGAGCCCAGTGATTGGGGACAATGAGTTGGTTCTCTATGGTGATGGAATCTGAGGAAATATAGAGTTGAGTGTCATCAGCGTAGCATGTGAACCTGAAGCCATGTTGACGGATGATGTTTCCAAGTTTATGAAGAACTGGAGGGAGGCCAAGCATTGAACCCTGGGGGACGCCTTGAGCCAGAGGAGCTCTAGACGAGTTTAGGGATTTGGATGACGGGCTTCTGGACTTTAACGATGCTGCCTCCAGTGAGCAGAGAGATCTTAGAATGTTTTTTTTACAGTCGCTGCTCCGTACCCTGAAGACGTCTGTTCCTCACTTTATAAAACGTTTGGGACAAGATGTTCTGAACACTTTCATCATATTTCCTTCCTGTTTTTGAGCCTGATTGTTGTTGTTTCCCCGCAGAGCATCCACCTGTCGTTCCTGAGGACGGTGCCTCCGTACTCGCACCAGGCGCACGTCTGGTTCGACCTGATGAGAGAGTTCAGGTGGAACCACATCATCCTGATCGTCAGCGACGACCACGAAGGCCGAGCTGCCCAGAAGAGACTGGAGACGCTGCTGGAGGAGAGAGAGACCAAGGTCAGCCACGCACACACACACACACACACACACACACACACACACACACAGACAGGCACCACACACTCAAATACAGACGCACACCAACAGACACACTCACAGTCAGTGTGAGGACACGTGTGTGCTGCAGGTCATGTCTATTTATGTAACAATGTGTTGTTCTAATCCAGGTGTGTGTGTTTGTCTCATCCGTTCATCCCTTCATCCCTTCATCCCTTCATCCATCAGACTGCAGCTTCATTTCTACGAACCGTTCATCTCTAAAACTCCACAGAGTTTCAGTCCAGGATCAACTCTGAAACACGAAACGAGTCACTCAAATTCACAGACTTCAGTTTCATCTTTGAGGCCGATGAAACGATCTGAAGCCAGAATGACCTTTGGTTACCTGTGCAGGTGTGGGATTGACAAGGGATATGATTCACATTGAATAGACGTGCGTGCGTGCGTGCGTGCGTGCGTGCGTGCGTGCGTGCGTGCGTGCGTGCGTGCGTGCGTGCGTGCGTGCGTGCGTGCGTGCGTGCGTTAGTTTAATTGAAAGTTGCTTCAATGTGCTACTGAATGAAAAACAGACACTATTGAAAGGAAACTCAGATGTAACATTAAGAAATATCCTGAATCCGAATATTCTCCTGAGCCAGAAACCAGCCACTGACTGTTAATTGTAGTCCAGTCCCACCACCAGTAGGGGGCATGTGGTAGTCCAGCACGTCTACGTGCCGTTTTCAGCTGCAGCTGTAGCGTCTCATAAATACTCCTGTTCGAAAAGGCTCAAATCAGTCAAAGCTGCAGCCGCAGTCTTTGACTTTATAATGTTTTAATGTTGACGTCCTCATAACCCACTTTAACCGCTTCACCTGGGATGGAGGAGAGAGAGAGAGAGGAGTGTGTGTTTATAGAGACACTGACAGACAGCAGAAACTCACAGAGGCGTCTCTTTAACTCAGCAGAAGAAGAAGCAGAAGAAGAAGAAGAAGAAGAAGAAGAAGAAAGCATTATTTGGCTTCTGTGCTTCATGAGATTATCGATGAAGCTCCACAAATGATTTTAGAAGTGAAACTGCTCTCTGCTCATCCCTCCATCATCCCTCCATCATCCCTCCATCATCCCTCCATCATCCTCCTGGCTTATATATTCTCCAAACAGCTTCTCTTTCATCACTTTCTTTTCTCCTTCTCTGTTCTGTTTTAATCTCCACCAAGTGTTTTGTGTGTTGGATCCGTGCAGCTTGTTGTCAGGAGGATATGTGAGGCTTTTATTCTCATGTTTACACGGATCACAAAGAAACCCGGTTATTCAGACGTGTGCTGTTCAAACAGATTTCATGTTTCACCTCAGGAGCTGCCGAGTCCCTGCAGGTCTTTAGAGGATGATGAGTCTTCTTCTTTGTTTGTGGATCTCTGAATTATCCAGCTCACTCTTCATGATTTAATACCAGTCTGAAGGTTCATCGCTTTTGATCAACGTCTCCATCTCGATCAGTAAATCTTTGTGTTCATATCTGTTCAAATACAAACCAAAAGCTAAACACAGCATGAAGATTTGAATATTTCCATCTCAAGCAATAAATCCGATTCTCATCTCTCAACCTCCGTCCACAAACACCATGAAACATTAACTTTCATCTTTTAAACTAACCTGTACCAACAGATGGACACCTCTACAACTTTTACTTTGATATTTCTAAATCTGTTAGTTTTGTAACGTCTCTTCATTTTAGGTTCCCCAAATTAAATCTGAAATCTGGGTAATAAAAAAAAAAAAAAAAAAAAAAAAAAAAAGCAAACCCATACTCACAAAAAGTGAGAGCAGGTGTCTCATTAGACTTTATAGACTTTTACAAGAAGTTCCAGTTTAAGTCAGGTGTTTGTTGGAGTTGGGGAACCTACCTGTCCTACAGTTAAATGCAATCTGATGTTTAAATTTATGTGAGTCAGAAAATGACTTAATTCCCGCCTTGGTTAACTGCACACAGCTCTGTCAGATCTTCTTCAGGCTGTGGAATCGAACACGTCTGTATTTTAGACATTGAACACTGTAGAAATCTTTGCATCTTCTTATCTGTTACATTTTTTATCCTGATGTTTTCTTTTTCTTTTCTTCCTGTGATGTGGATCCCATTGGGTCTGGAATGAAGGTTATATAATTCATAAACCACATTTATCTTATAAGTCGGAAAAATCAGAATCAGAAATACTTTATTGATCCCCGAGGGGAAATAGCTTTTTGGTTTAAAGCTGCTCCCATTCAGAAGTGTTAAAATATATGAAAGAACAAAAATTAACATAAGTGTCACACAAAAATTGAATTGTAAAAAGGTAATATAATTATGTACATTCTACTAAAAAGTAAAAACTATGTGGTATAAATAATGACATAAGTTATGGGTTATTGCACAGAGGACATAATTATTGCACAAAATGACACCTGAATTGCTTGTTAAGACTGGAAAACTTGCAAATGGAGAAAGAAAAATCCCTAAGAATTTTTTTAGTTTAGTTTTTAGTTTTAGTACAAGAAACTAAACAAGCAATTTTTCTGACCCCATTTGCACCTTACAAACAGCTGATTTATGTAGAAGACAAAAACCCAAGAGGACCGATCATAGAGCTTTGGGGAACTCCAGAAAATGCTCCAACAAGTTTCTCATTCTTTTTTTTTTTTTTACATCAAATACAAAAACATACACTGGTTTAGTTCCCTGAAATAAGACATTATTCTTGTTTCAGGAATTATTCTTATTGTCGTTCGCAGTAGTGAGTGAAGTCATAATAGATGAGAGATTGTAAACAGCCTGGACGAGTCGGACGTTACAGACTCAGGCCTGCTCCCTGCTGGGCGTAGAAGTTAGTGGCTGTTTGTAAACAGTGATGTCTGTGTACGTACTGTGGAGGACCATGGTTTGTTAAGCTACAAGGAGGGAGGAGGGGGGGGTAACTTTATGCTGATGTAGGTTGTAAAGGGGCCTGTTAACATGAATCTAACAAAGGTCCCAAGAAACGGCGATGGCAGCTCGTCATTGTTGACGGGATGATTGGACAATGAGCCACGTTAAGGTTTGTTTTTGCATGTCAGCCCTGTTTGTTGGCAGTGATTTCTCACAGGTTTTATGTGGGTTAAATGAAGCCGTGAAAGTCTCTCCAAGCCGTTGATTTTGCTGCTTTACGATGGTTTTGGTTCCTCACATCCCGACTTTTGTCTGTTTGAGTTTTTCTGTTTTGTTGTGTGATTGTTTCTTTAGTTGGTCTTCTGAAGACGTCTTGATTGAAGAGGAATAAAACTCACTGTGACCGTGTTGTACCATAAACATGTGTTAGAGTAATCCCAGTTTGACGCTGCAGGCTGCTCCGTAGAGACACACTGATCACTGATCGGGTGCACAGGTGAGCTGGTGGGTCTGCTGCTCTGGAAGCAACTTGAGGCAGGAAATCAAACCCCATGTGGGGAACACAGATGGTACTAAAAACATGCACAGTCACAGCTGCACAGACACAACTCGGTGTGGACTGAAACTGTGTGCAGGAAGACAGCTATAACCTTTTTCTCCATCCCTAAAAATAGACTGCATTTTATCCACCGCTGTGACTTATACTCCAGATTTTACGGTAATTCGGTCAGGGTTCCTGGAGGGGGCTGTGAAATTTGCTCAGCTGTACACACCTGTGTGTGTGATGTTATGAATAGAAACAGTGCAGAGTTTAGTTTTCTGAAACATCTGGAGGGTGAATTTCACAGCTGGAGTTAATCTAATGTGAACAGTGGTGTGGACACAGCTAGAGACGGACATGTGGACATTTAAGGAACCAGAACAGATGTGTTGATAAAGATATTTACTCATGGGTCGACTGGTTGATGGTAATCTCTCACTTTTAGCTTGGTTAAGTTGGGATCGATGTAAGAAAATAACAGTAGAAATTCATCATTTTCACACTCATCCTGATGTCAAACAAACCCTGGATGATCAAACACGTTGAATAAAAATCCTTCGCCTCACGACGGCTCGGAGTCAGATTTCTGAATCTGTGTTTTGGAAACAGGACGTGACAGAAGCGTCTGTTGACTGGGCTGAACATGGTGGAGTTTTTATTAACCGTCTGAAGAACTCGTGAATGTTCTCATGTTTTTCTTGTGAATCTTCTGTGAGTGAAAACACGTCATGTGTCGCTTAATCATCCAGATTCTGACACTCTGTGACATATTTCTGTTAATCTGTTTTCTTGAAGTCATTTCTGGCAGTCTTGGTGGAGGTTTAGTTTTTTCTCTTTCTCAGGCTCTTTTTCTGTTCATGCTTTGTTTTATCTTTGATTCCCCTAGCCCTCTCTCTCTCTCTCTCTCTCTCTCTTTCTCTGTTGTTCGTTCCGTCCGTCCGTCCGTCCGTCTGTCAGTCCATGTCACCTTTGGTTCCTCACCCCTGCCTGTTGTCTGGTTTCTCATCACCTTGTCGCTGAAGGAGCCCGGAGTCGGGGGCGTGCAAACACATCTCAGCTGCTTCCGTCTCAGCTGTTGAACGACGGACGGCCTCTCTGCCCGTCTGTCCTCACTTCAGCCAACAGACAGCGTAACTTTCTCTAAAATGTAGCCGCAGCTTTAGCGCACAGGTGTTTCTAGAAACGACAGCTGGTCCAGGTGGCCTGTATGAAGCCTGAGTGATAAAGGGTTAATGAAACAGTGACAAAAACAGTTCACAAGCTCTTTGCTGCAATGATGAGGTCATCACATGACTGGTTCGTAACACGTCGGAAGGATTGGCGCCACTTACAGACCTTCTTACAGGCTGGCCAATCAGAAGGAAGGGGTTTTGTGGAGTGCAAGGCCTTAAAGAGACAGCAGCTAAAATGAAGCGTTTCAGAAAGAGGCTGAAAGAAACAGAAAAATAAAGATTTCTTGAGCTTTAAATCATCTAAAGATGGTGGCACCAGAGGGACAGAATAAAAATAAAATGTTAAATGTAGACTTTTCTCTTTGCAGCAGAAAGGAATCATTTATTGTTTCAAAACGTCAGTGCTATCAGAAGAAGGTAGTAACCTGATGTAAACAAGCCCAGATTATATTTCGTGGGGTCTTGATTTAATCGATGGAGCCTAAACGAACAGCTTGATCAGAGCAACACAAGGATGTTAAGCAGCAGGGAGGTGCTAGCTCTGCTAGTGGTAGGCACACTCTGTGAAACAACCTGACATTGTTTAGCTTCTGACTCTGTGATCCTGTGGTCAGCTGTGATAAATGAGACGTAATCTACACAATTCTAACTTTAAACGGAGCGTATTGATGATGCAGCTCAACAAAATAAAACATATTTTACACAAATCATAGACCAACAGGGTGGAGCGCAATTTTGCATCATATCAAGTAAGAGTGTCACAATTTTCTTCTTGCAAAATCGGAATCAGCGACTTCAACCCACAGTTTGGATTTTAATGAATTAAATGAAATGGTCTAGTGTGTATTTTATAAACTGAAACAACTTTACAGTCGTAGAAACGTCGTGTAAACTCTGTCCTCCTGCTGTGAACTCGTCTCAAACCAACTGGAGGAAAAAACAACCTGAAAAAAAAAACAACCCCACCTGTGAGCTCGGTTCCTGCTGCTGCTCCGTCTCCTTTACCTGAGTGTGAAACCATGTTGCTCTTTTTTTAAACTTTATTTTTTAACGTCTCCTTTGAAGGAGTTTGTTCTTGTAAGAGCTTCTGTGAATTCACGTCAGGCCACGTTTGTTCGTACAGCTCATTTTAAAGTGCTTCTGTAAGAGACGGAGCAAAAACATCCCCGAGTTTAAAAAGCCAGCAGGTGAAATAAGACAGGTAGACAGACAGGTGTGTGTGTATGTTCTGAATTTACAACATTATTTACCTCTGATTCTGTCAAACACACTGAAAAGGAAATCTTAATCTTTTAGATTCTGTTAATCTGAGAGCAAAACTTGTTCATCAGAGCACATGAATTATTCATCATGCACAATAGTTTGTAAACTCCAAGTTAAATCTGTCAGCCTCCATTATCATTCGCCAAGGACGACTTTATAAATCACATTCTGCGGAGCTGAAACCGGATTTATTCTCCAGAGATGTTCAGTCTGCAGGAGAACAGCCCTGATTCCAAATTAAAGCCAGCGACGCACACTGGAAGGAAAACTAAAAACAGATCTCGGATGAAATGAGTGAAAGTTTGGGAAAAGTTAAAACGTTTGCTTCCCGTCTCACAGAGGAGCCACAGTGAGCCTCATGAATTCTGGAGGAGAGGCATGAATATTACAGCGCTTCAGTTAAAGTAGGTGAACAGAACTTCAGCGCGCCTGTTGTTTCTGAATTAAACATCCATCTGATGTGATTCATGATGAAATAAAGATGAACACCACTGAAGGCTTCGGTACAGTTACACTGAAATGTACTGTAAGACCAACAGAGGGGATCAGCAGCCTCGCTTTGTTCGGAGAGTAACGATAAAAGTTGATGGAACTTTATTAACCAAGCCGGAACCAAAAACCACCTGTTTTTGTTTTTGTTTTTGAAACCTAGTCGGGCTCTTTTGAAGTGTTGTTGTGTCATGTGTGTTATTGTATGATACTGTATTTATTATACTGTCTCATGTTATCGTGTTGTATTGTCTCATATAGCGTCGTATATATGTTGTTGTTGTCGTCTGTTGTATTGAATTGTTTCATATCATCTTGTGATGTGTCTGAGAAACAATCTGAGATGAGTCTGAGTTCAACTCCAGGTCCAGTCCTCAGTACCTCAGCCCAAGTTCTAGAAAAGTCCCCGGAGTCCAGGTCTGAATTAGTTGAGTCTGCACCAAGATTCCTGAAACTCTTTAGCTCGACAGTTTTTCAAAGCTTGAAAAATTTTATGTCTTTAAACATAAATAAATCAGTTTTCACCATTTCAACAGGATTTTATTCACTGTAAAACTAAAGCAGATTGAAGCACATGGGCGACTGTGGCTCAGTGGTAGAGTTGTCGCCTCTCAATCGGAAGGTCGAGGGTTCGATTCCCAGCTCCTGTCTAAGTGTCCTTGAGCAAGACACTGAACCCCAGATTGCTCCCACTGTTGTTCAGTGGTGTGAATGAGAATGACTGGGTTAGAGAAAACTGATGGCCTCAATAGGCAGATTGTTCTACCATCAGTGTGTGAATGTGGTGTGGATGGGTGAATGACACCAGCAGTGTAAAGTGCTTTGAGTGGTCAGACAGACTAGAAAAGCGCTATATAAGTACTGGTCCATTTACCATAACATTAACAAGGAGTGCAACAAGTGTTCTTCTTCTTCAAATCTTTAAAAGCAAAACGCTCGACCTGCAGCGCCTCCTTTGACATCTTGCCACACGCTGATGCAGAATGCATGCAGGTAAACAAACACACCTGCGAGCTGTAGCCTGAAAACTGACCCGTTTCTGGGACCTTTTGCCAGAAGACATAATGAGTTAAAATTAACAAATTAGTTGAAAAACAAAAAAGCCAGCGTCCTCCAAGTCCTCCGAGTCCTAAAGCAGCCAGAGCTCGAGTCTACATCCAAGTCAGAGTCAAAGCCCGAGTCTGAGCCAAGTCACGGGTTCCAACACTGTGTGCTGTGCAATGTGTCGTTTCTAATCAGGGCTTTGAACCAGAATTTTTTCCAACTGGTTCGTTCCGAACAGAAACAGTATTTAAACGTTTTCGGTTTTTGGTTCAACACCAAAATTAACGTTCCCGAACTGGTTAGAACAAAAACAATTCGCTCCTGAACCGGTTAATATCGTTCCATGTCAGCCATAGTGTTATACCTAACAATTTAAATTCTATCCCCTCAAAATCAGTCTGGTGTAATGCAAAGAATTGACGAGGGGATGGTTAAGCCTGAAGGCAAACGATGTTGATGGACTGAACCGTTTTAAAATATATATTTTTTAACAGGAATCTGTTATCAATACCCATCCCTGGGCTACGCATAGCATTTTTGGGCTTGCTATCTTTTTACAACATTGCTTTAAGGTTGTCGATTCAGCACACTGCCACGACAAAGTTCATGTTAATAGTAAATTGGTTTTATAAATTTAAAGATAATCGGTCTGTAATATTTACCTCTACTGATGCTTGAGTTGAGTGGGAGACGGATATTTCTTGACCGCTTGCATGCCAGGGCACGAGGGTATATGGGCATGACAGGAAGTATATGCATTTCAGCTACGTGACCAACGTGTCAAGAATGGGGAAAAAAAATGGTTTTAACCGGTTACCATACTTTTAATGTTCCGCTTCTGCTCCGGAACATTAAAAATTCAAAAGTTTCCTGTTTTTGTTTTCGTTCCGTGAACCGGTTCAAAGCCCTGGTGCTGTGCAATATGTTGCTTCTCTTTGTGTCGTCTCTAATGGTGCTGTTACGTATCACAGTTTTTCGTATCCTATCACATCGTTTCGTGTTGTGTCATCTTGGCGCATTGCGTTGTTTTCATTGTTGCGTTGCATCATGTTGTATCATATCGTTCATTATCTTATTGAATTGTATCATATTGTGTTGCATTATATTGTATAGTGTTGCACAGTGTTGTGTCATATCGTATTGCAACATGTCGTGTCTTGTTGTTTTGTACCGTTGTGAGTCTGATGGAATCATATCCTGACATTTTTTATCGTTTTTTGACGTATCGTGTCGAGTCATGTCAAGTTGTATTGTAATGCATCTTATCGTAAGGTATTGTATTGTTTTGTATTGTATTGTTAATACAGCAGGAAGTGCTTAAAGCTGCAGTTCCTCCTTTTGTCCTCTTGGCGCTGACTCCAACAGTCAGACAACATGAGAAGATTAAACACATCTAAAACCTTCTGCAAAAGATTTGGTCACCCCAAATATTTTTTCCTAACTGCTGTTCAGAGAATTTTTTGTTTGTCGTCTCGTTGAGTTTTCTGCATAATGAGGCAGAACTGGAGGTTCTGTGCTGGTTGCTGAAAGTTATCTCCGAATGGCGACCTCCATCTTTAGTTTACATAACTATGAGTGAAGTCACTGAGGATGAATTAATCATACATTCGCTAAACTGACTGAACTCCATGTCTGTGCTGAAGTTGATAAAACTGTGTGAGGAATTTCTAATCCACCGTGATTCAACTAAGAAGATATAAACTCGCAGTGAAATTCAAACGGCTCTTAAAATGTGGAGAAATGGGGGAAGAGAGACTTAATAAGTCGGAGGATGGAGAATAATAATGTCCTCTTGTTGGGGATGAACAAAACTCTGCTGCCATGAAATAAAAGAATACACAGAGTTCAAAGCCACATTATCAGTCCCAAACACAGGCAGGCGCAGAGAAGGCTTTATAAAGTGTGTTTGAGTGTGCTGTTCGGGGACTGTACGTCAGGATGTAAATTTAATGAGATTAACATTTGGAGCGGATTGAGTAGAGGACTAATGGGACGCTCCGCCGCCACACCGGCTTAGCATCAGAAGAAGTTTCCGCAGAGCAAAGTCACAGCTCGGTTCAGGCTGCTCTGATAAAATCTAACCTGACGGAAAGAGAAGAAGGTGTTCCACACCAGGCTGACGTCGAACTGAGGTTTGTTTTAATCTGAGAGGCAGCTTCTGGCTCACCTCTCAAACCGCAGATTCCACTGCAGCTTTGGTTTCAAATCATGTCTTTGTCACACTCGCTCATTTTGCTTAGCTAACATGCTAAAGATCAGGCTATCATGCCAAACAAAAGACTGTTTAGAAAGATGTCGACTCGAGTCGAGTCAAATTAAATGAAGCAACAACCAGCGTTTGTCTGCAGACCCTGTGATCCTCAGTCATCCTTTTGACTTTTTGTTTGCGTGTTGAATTTAAGAAAAGTAAATATTCTGATTTCCTATATTTCAAACATGGACATTTAGAACCAGAGCTGAATGTCCATGTTTGTCCATGTGTTGTAGAAACCCCTGAATCAGTCAGTAAACTGGTCAAAACACTAAAAAGAGATCCTCCAATCTGGTTCCTGACACGCTGGAGGAGCTTTGGGCCTCAAACACCAAGGTCTGCCCATTGCTCTACCCCTCTAGAGAGCTGACCAATCAGAGGGAAGGGGTTTTATGGAGCAGGGAGCCAGAGAGAGGCTGAAATAAGAGATTTCTGAAACACCAGTGTGAGCTGTGAATTAGGTAAAGCTACTTTGGAGGGACAGAAAGACGACTAATAAAAACCTCTTCTTTAAATTATTGTTTTAGGAACAAGGATGTTAGTTTCTAAGAGCTGATACTGATGATGATGGATAATGACGACAGTAATACATTTAGAAATACATTTTAAAGAGCAGAAGCTTTTTATTTCTGGTTATTGAGACCAGAGCGATGCACATGAACCTGTAAGAGGACTGAGGACTCGTGGTGCTGAGCTTTAAATCAATCATGCTTTGTTTGTTTGTTTTTTTCAGGTTGTTTTATTATCATCATAGTTGTTCAAATGTAAACTTCTGTTAGCGCTCCGTATCGGATCGGTTTCTTCTACAACCCAGATCTGTCCGGTTTATGTCGCCTGGAGCTGAAACGGACTTTTTTCCCTCTCTGTTGTTGATTCATTTGGAGAACAAAGATCAGCGTTTGACAGCTTTCTGATTTCCTGCTCATTTGGTTCTTTGTTCTCTCACGGCTCTAAAAATAGAGCGAGGCTCGATCACGGCTTCCAGCAGGTTTCAGGTGTATTTTTATCTCTCTCACTAAATATAACAGAAGAAAAACAAAACTCGAGGTCACTGTGTTAGACGGCGTGGACGGTCTATGATGTGTTTGCTCGCTCCGGCTTTCCTTCAGCCTCCCGACTCAAAGAAAGAAAAAAAAAAAACAAAAGAAAAAAACCACTCTCGTTTGTTGGATGCTTTATTGCCCTCCATTTTTCTGACTGTCTATAATCTTCTTCTGTGTCTGCATATTTTCTCTGTGTACATTACTCATCAGACTAAAAACAGGAACTATGAAAACATCGACCAACAGAACTTTGACTTCAGGAGAACACCCAAGGTATAAACTTGCATGGTCAAATGATGCACGCCGCCCAACCAATCTCTGAGCTCGCCCAGTAGTAGCCAAACACCAGTCAGCCCCGCCCACCCGAAACCAACCCAGCTCCAGAGATAGACTCTTATCCTGGTGCCACGTCTTTTCTCCACCATCCCTTTTCTTTTGATTTTTCATGATTCCTGCACACCGAGAATGGGTTTACACTCGCAGGAGAGACGCCCTTCCTCTTCCTCCCCCTCCTCTTCTCTTCCTCCTCCCTGAGTTTTTTTTTTTTTTCCATGTGAAGGGTTGCATGCAGCCAGGCTGAGGCTTGGCTCTGTCTGCAGATTTGAGGAACACACCCCCACCAGGATCCTCTCACTTCTCTGCAACATCAAACCTCCTTATTTTTTACTTTTGGGAATTGAACCACTTCCTCCCTCCTCCTCCTCCTCCTCCTCCTCCTCCTCCTCCTCCTCCTGCTCCTGTGCTCCCCGCCTCCCTCCTTCACTCCCTCTGCCTTCTCTCCACTCGAATCCTCTTTTTTTTTTTTTTTTGATTTGCGGTTGCATCAGCGCGCTCTAACATGCACGTCCCTGATTGGTTGGTTGGAGTCTTGAAAGCGCCTCAGTTTGCATGTGCCACCACACCACGCACAACTTTTGCCCTTCTTTGTACCTCAGCTTCAACTTTGGTTTTTCTTTCCGTTCAGCAGAACTTGAACACGTTTTGTCTCATTTTTGGGCCCCGTCCTCCTCCTCCCGTGGTAGCGTGGGTGAAAGGGAGCATGGTCGAGGCTGGGGTCACGGGGGCAGGGATTTGGGGCGGGAGCGGGAGGGTCTCATGAAGGTTCAGAGCTAATAATGCTTGTCCTATGATGTGTCCTGTGTCGTTTTGTTCTACTGTGTTTATCAATGTCCTACAATGTGACCTGTCGCCCTGCGTGGTGGTCCTCCAGGCCGAGAAGGTGCTGCTGTTCAGCCAGGACACCAACATCACATCTCTGCTGCTGGAGGCCAAAGACCTGGAGGCCCGAGTCATCATCCTCTCTGCCAGGTGTGTATTGAAAACAGATGAACTTCAGGTCCTAAGATTTAAGGTGAAATATCTGGAAATGATGAAAACGTCTTAATGCAGGAAGCTGATCGGGATTTTTTTTTACCCTTATCAAACAATTCAGGTATCATTTTGTAATATCTTGAAATAAGATTCTGGACTTGTCGGTGTAGGGCACTTGCTTGTATTTCAGTTTTTCAGTGTATTTGATGTGTAAGAATGAAAAACCTGATGGAGCATTTTCTGGAGTTCCTCAGGGCTCTGTGTTCGGTCCTCTTAGGTTTTTTCCTCTTACATAATTAAATAGTTTATAAGGTGCTGTTTTGTTTCTTGTATTAAGACTCCTTATAAACACTTCAGGTGTCATCATTATCTTCTAATATCTTGAACTAAGACATTTTTCTGGACATGTCAGGTAAAGTCAGTTTTGTGCCTGATGTGAGACATAAACACCTGCTTCAGTTTCAGTTTTTGCAGTTTATGGATGACTGGCAATGGTTGATAGAAGTTATGTTGCTTTAATGTAAAAAAGTAAAGCTATAACTGATCATATTTGGATGAGAATGTGCAAGTTTTCTCCTTTTGTTTCAGCAGTAACGTCACAAGCCGGCCCATCTCATCTCAGATTATAATTTAAACAACAGTCGTCAGAATCGTCTGGTGGAGACTTTAAACTGTGCCGCTGAAATCAGACCTGATGAGATGAAGACGTTATTAGACTAATGAATCAGTTCAGATGTTGAGGTGTTTCCTGTGAAGTGATTATGTGATGTGTTTATGTCTTTGTTATTGTGCCGTTGTGCTGTGAAGGTGTTATCTGTTCAGGACTGGTTTTGATTTGTGGTCCTCAGACTGGGCTGATGGTTGACGCTGATTAAAACTACGTCACTGTTTTCCTCCTGTGTGTTTGCAGTGAGGACGAAGCTGCAGCTGTGTACAAAGCAGCCCGTCAGCTCAACATGACCGGCTCCGGTTACGTCTGGCTGGTCGGAGAGAGAGAGATGACCGGCAAAGCTCTCAGCGAGGCCCCAGATGGTATGTCAGCCTCTGCCTCCTCTTCCTCACCTCTCTACTTTGTTTCCTCTTCGACCTCGGACCTTTTCTAGAAGTCTCTCTCTCTGTATCTCTCTCTCTCTCTCTCAGCCCTGCTTCCGTCCAGCTCTCAGGGTGAATCTGAGCCAAGTGTCAGAGAAGTTGTGACTCTGAGTTTCAGGAAAATTAGCTCATTATGACAGAATGAGAACCTTAGTGAAGTCAGCGGCCCTGTGTGAGCTGTTTGTGTTTGTTTATGTTTGTGTTCCCAGGTGTGAGGTGTTAAACTGAGTTTAAGACATCATCTTATTGCACCTTAAAAATAAACTTCATGTCGTTCCAGTTTATGTTCTACTCAACTCCCTTTGCAAAGCAAGTTTAAAATGAATCCAACTGGGGATAAAAAAACAAACAGAAGATAAAAAGTGAACTTTGCAGCAGATAATTAGCACAAATGAAGAGTTTGACTTCTCAAACTTCTGCTCATTAAACCTGATATAACTAATGTCATTCATCAAATGTGCTTTTTGTGGATGAAATTACTTTCAAACTTTTCACTGTAAAATCAATTATCCAATGGATTAATGAAACACAAGTTCAGGTCTCATCCCATCAGTATTTATTGACCAGATTGTTGCCCTTGTTTTCTTATAGCTGAACGTTCTTTGTGTTCATAATCTATTTAAAGCCTCTAAGAGGAGTTTTAATGTTGTGTTGATTCTGGCGCCCCCTCTGGAAGAAATTGATACAGTTTAAACTTAAGGACACCCCCCCCCCCAAAGTCAGTGTCAAGCAGAATGAAGAATGGGCGGGACTTTTGAAATCATCAAGGTCTGTAGGAAGAAGAAAGTCACCATGTACATTTTTTTTCAAGTCAAGTTTCAAAATCCAGAGTTTTTGCTAACGCTTCGGCAAAATTTTTATCAGTAGTTTTGTAAAGTTATTTGTTAAAATGCCCTGAAAGAAGGCGTCAGCAGTTTGGTCCTGTGCCCCATGAGGTTAGCCTGGAAGCTACTTTAGATCAGGTCTTATTCTTCAGATGAAAGTACAGCTTAGCTTCAGACACATTCCTTGTCTCACACATATTAAAGTGGAGTTCCAGCAGAATGATCCTCACTTCATAATGATTCTGGCCTCCTAATATGCCCCAAACTGACGCTCTCAGGTCGATCTGTTCAGTTGCTGATTCCAAATCAAGTCACAGATTCCTGGATGACTTTGTGGAAAGATTAACGTCATTCCAAGCAGGATCCTTTAAATTCTTCTTCCCGACTTTAGAGTCCTGGACGGAAACATGGCTGCTCTTTCTCTCTCTCTTCCGTTCTCTCTCTCTCTTTCATTCGTTCTTTCGTTCTCTCTCTCCTCTCTCAGTAGTGCTGTAGGTCTCTGATGAAGGACACTAACCCTCATCACAGTCAATTAGCTTCTCAGCGTCCCGGTGTGTTTCTCTCTGGTTTTCTTCAGACTGCTGGTTGAACGTTTAAACATCCTCAGTAAAAAAAAAAGAAGAAAAAAAAAAATCATGTTTAAAGGTTCCTAACCATTGTTTTCTTTTCTGGCTCATTGTAACTGTGGCTTTAAATGTGTCTAACATCTTTTTGTTTGTTTCATCTTCTATAGTGTGTGTCGTCCGCCCGCCCGTCTGCCCGTTCTCACAGTAGACAAGCCAATAACATGTGCTGCTAAACCGGGGAGGGGGTGTTTGGGTTGAGCTTTATTCACACTGAGTGGGGTGGGGGTGGGGGGGGTGGGGGTTGGTAATGTGGCTGCGGTTACCGTGACGTGTGTCTGAACGAACACTGGTAAGATGCCGCCTCTGCTTCTTGTTTCCTGCTTGATGCTCTGTCCTTTGCCATTGGTCAATGTAAGACGGTCCATGGCAACACGGAACCTGCCCTGCCAGGGAGGACGAGGGGTTTTTGAAATCGGCAGGTTACTCAGTCAGCCAGAGGACGACGTCATGTTTGCACCAGGGTCTGTTTAGTTCCAAAAATGAGTTCAATGTAGACGCCAAAGATGGCTACCTCAAAGGCTCCTTTTCTTCTTCTAAGAAATCACGTTTCCAAAGATAGTCTGGTGGAAGTGGATTGGTGTCCTAATCCAAACCCCGTCTAAAGACTGCTCCCAGTCCTCAGTGTCAGTGTCGGACTTTGCCAAATCTCTGACACCAAATAGGTAAAGAAAATCTATTTCTACAAGTCAGAAGGATCTTAAAGGAAACAAAAAAATCTGTAAAATATGATAAAAACAACACCAGCATGAAGAGATGGAGCAGAACACAACTTGTTAGTGTTGAGAACATCACAGAACACAGAGTAAAATTAGCTGCAGCCTAAGACTAGCGTATAAATATCCTCTCTGCCGTATGACCTGAAACTAAACCCTCTTCCTGTGTGCTCAGAACGTTTCTCGTCTCTCTGGCTGCTGGGTAATCGGCTCCCCGCTCCGTTGCTGTGGCTTTTATTTTGAGAAAACATCCTCACCAACCAGCTGCTGCACTCTTAAAAAATGATGTGTCATTTTTCTACACATCTTTGTCTCTCCTGAGATCAAAATGTGTCAAAAAATTATCCATCATGTTCTTAAAAGTGTTGCCAGACTGCACTCTGAAAATAACCCTCAGCTGTTTTGTCTCTGCTGGAGAAGTTTGAGGTTTCTTTTTAGGGAAACCGTTTCAGATTAAAGCCTTTCTCTTTGTTTGAGCCTTGACTTTTATGCAGCTTTTCCATCTCTTACCCAAAGAGATGCAACGACTGAAGGTCTGCTGTGGTAGATTTCCTGCAGAGCTCCCGGCCGCATCTTGCTGAAGGCTTTTAGAGGCGTTAAGATGTAGCAGGAAGCTCCAGGAGAGATCAAGCATGATGACCTTGAGTTAAAAACTGAGGGAGATGAACACTGCGGAATTCTGCACCATGTTTTGGTTTAAACGGTGGAGGTTTGTGTGAAACTAAGCAGCAGATTGTGCAGGGACGTTGTAAAACCTCTGGAGTTCAGACCCGTGCATTGCAGCCCAAATCCTTCATCCTTCAGCTGCTGACCTAAGAAGTGAAACTCAATAGTTTGTCTGTCTGACTAAAGGTCAGGAAAAGGTAAACGGCAGAACATGTCCACCTTTCAGTGATGCAGTCATCAAGAACTGATCACTGAGTTCACATCCACAGATGATGCCTGTAAGCAAGGTCAGGAAATTAACTCGAGCTGCAAAGCTTTAACACCTGACAGAGAAATCTTCACTGCTCCAGCAGTTCACCGCTCAATATCGCAGCCCTACAATCTCACCTGCAGGCGTCAGACGGTGGTTTTAAATATTTTCGCAACACTTTGCAAACTTTTAAAATAAATCAGATGAGCTTGGAAAGAGTGGCAAAGAGTCCAAGGATCCCAAGTTGTTATTTAGTGCAGGTTCAAGCCTTGAAGTGAAGAGGAACTCTGAGCTCCTTCGGCCAACACAGAGTTGAAGGATATTTGATGGAGATCTTCTGTCGTACCTTCCATCTGAGGTTTTCCAGGCAACTTGAGAAGATTTCAGGACTGAGGAAGAACTCGTGAAAGGAATTACACGTCTCATCTTGCTTGGGTGCTTCCCACAACCAAAGGGAGCTCAGAGCAGAACCGCGGCTCCTTTGCACTCCAGCTGAGGTGGTTATCTGATCGGGATCTACTCTCCTCTGAACACGGCTGGGTTTGCAACTCTGTAGAATCAGAAGTCAGTGGACAAACTGATGTTTAGAAGATGATGGAAAGCCTGCGTTTGTGCTGAGAAAGCAGAGAAACAAAGTTGTGTAGTCGTATGAAGTGTATGTTACTCACTCTAAAAAGTTTAACGGTAGAGAAGCTGCAGAGTTGAGTCCTGAGTCCGGACTACAGTCTCCACTGTTATCGTTACCATTACTCAGGTTTTTCTTATCTATTGTCCTTGGTTTGATTTCATACCCAGAGTAATGTGAACACCTGTAGCTGGACTCAGAGCAGCAGCTCTACAGCCTCACATATGGATGACTTTTCACTTTGAACTGCAGAGCTGTTGTTTGTTTGGACCTCATCGGCTCGTACGTGTGTTCCTGTTCCGGGTTGGTTCTAAAACGAATCCCTAAAAAGAAACCTATGAAGCAGTACTGTGACATTATGGATTTTGATGTTGTTTTTCTTCACCAGTTTCTTGTCACAATATGAGGAAAAGGTGTCTGCATTTGGTGCTCCAACTCACTAAGCAACAGCTTGCTAGCACTGTTAGCATTCCCTTTGAGAATAAACAGTTTGATGGGGGCCATTGGGTCTTGATCAATATAACATGTTCAGCCTGTTCCTTTAAGAAGGAACATGAGCAGAGTGTCTCCATGCCTGTAGGAACCAAGACTATGAGGACACATCAGTAATCAGGATCTCGATGCTTGTTATTTTTTGATGGATGAAAGATGGTACATTAAATCGGACTCCATGTTGGAAGGAAGAATCGTTGACGTGCTGTTGTTTGAGAATGAGATGCAGAGACAGGACGAGGTCACCCCACTAAAAAATGAGACGCACCTCTTTGCTCTTGGACAAATATTAACCCCATAAATCTTGGTATTAAATTGAACCTTTAGGACTTTTCTTTTGGGAACGCTTACAGTTCCTGCCTTCCCAGTCATGGTTTTAGTACCCTGTGGATTTCTTGACGCTCTTATCTAGCTGTCACTTGTAGTACTTGCTCTTGTTTCTTTTACCCGTCTTCTTCTTTGGTGTTGCACTCTCAGAAGACCGTAGCTTTCTTGAGCCTCAGGGTTAGATTTAGGCACAGCGTCTACAATGTCTGAAAAGTCTGACACAAGAGTGGCTAACTAAAACTAACCACATATCTCACAGCTGAATGTCGGCTCTGTTTGTGTTGGTGGTGTCATTATTTTAGGTATGATTTCCCCAGAGGCAGAACTTTACATTTGAGGTAAGAAGCAAAGGTGACTTAGTCTCAGTGACGTCGCCCATTAAGGTAACTTTCAGCCAATCTAGAAACTGAGAGGTGGCTCTGATGTAGACATTAAGCTACCTGCTTGTTCATCAAACTACCCCTGCTCCTAGTTACGCCTAATTATGCAAAAGTTGTTTGCGTAATATTCTTCAAAAAGATCAGTTAAATTAGAATTCAACCCTCTACAGCCTGTGTAAATCAAAACGTAAGCTATACAGTCAAAACCAGGCTATTAGCATGCTAATTTCCATTAGGAGTTACAGGGATATGAGATCTAATAGGGTTTTCTTGGCTTTTGGAACAACTCCCAGTGGTCACTTGAGGAACTGCAGTTTTGTTGTGTTTTTTTCCTGCTTGGTAAAATCCAGTGTTTTAATGTTAAATATACTTTGATTTTGTTACAGCCTCGTCGTGGTGGTGTTAGAGGGAAATTATGCCTGGCTGCACTTCTCAAACAAGATATTTAAGACAGTCGTTAAGGTGGACGTAGTTTAGATTGAGGTTTGGGAAGTTTGAGCAGGCTGTTTCTAACCTGTCAAGTCAGAGTTCTTTGGGAGTTCTTGAATAGATGGAGTGTTTTGGATGGTTTCATTATAAACAGCAGCTGTCTGCACTCTGTAATCTGTGGAAATACTCTGAGAGTGTTTTCAGGTTTTCTGATATCTGTAGAGGAAAGTTCTAACAGCACAGGTGACCTGTTACCTTCATTCTCCAGAATCAGTAGTTTGTCAGGTGATGGCAGTATTTCTTTGAGGAATGCTAACAGTGTTAGCTAGCTGTTGTCAGTCAGAAGGAGGACACATGCAGACACTTTTCATCGCTGTGTGACGAGTTTCTGCTGAGGGAAAACACCAGACACAGTTCATAACGTCTCAGTGAGGCTTTTTCTGTCCTGAGAGACAAACGGCTGTGATTCTCAGAGTGAAATCCCAGCATGCAGTTTGGTCTAACTGAACACTGAGATGACGCCTGAAGCCCTGAGCGTGTGTGTGTGTGTGTGTGTGTGAGAGAGAGAGAAAGACGGGGTGTGTGAGTTACACTGGCTCCTTTAGTTAAATCTGTCAAATTAAAGTGTGTGAGAGTTTTTTAATTAACACGTCTGTATGAATGAGGGCAGGCTTCAGTCTGCAGCCTCATTAGCTCCCTGCTGTGTATCTTACCTCTCTCTGCTGTGTGTGTGTGTGTGTGTACGCTTGGTCGCATGTGTGTTCTGTGTGGTGCAGGCCTGCTTGGCCTCCAGCTGATTAACGGTAAGAACGAGTCGGCGCACATCGCGGACGCCGTGGCGGTGGTCGCTCAGTCCCTGCAGGAGTTGTTCGAGAAGGAGAACATCACTGAGCCGCCGCGGGGCTGCGTGGGGAACACCAACATCTGGAGGACGGGACCGCTCTTCAAACGGTCAGTACCTCCATGACCTGGCCTACAGGTGAAACAGCCATCTGGGGCTGTGCTGGTGAACATATTTAAACTCTCCTCTGTTGACCTCAGCCTGCCGCTCTGCTTTTACTCTTCATCATGAAGTCATGAAGGAAGAAAACAGACGTATCTGCTTTAATCTCCTGATTTAAAGGCTCAAAACTATCAGAAATAATCCACTGCACAGTTTGTAAATATTCAAAACAATCTGCAGACATTACAGCTCAGACTGGTCACATTAATATAATATACATTAATATTGTTTTCTTAAAGAGGGGGTATTCTACTTTCCCATATTGTACATATGAATATGAAGTAACAATGCTGGATGTTCAGACTGAGCGCGTGCAGATGTTCAAACCTCTGCATGTTCATATGTTGTAGAAATCCTTGAATCTGTCTGTAAACTGATCAAAACGCTCCGTTCTAAAAACAACATCAGATCATCAACAGACTTACTGAAATAATGAGGTCATCACATAGGGCTCTCCTAACTGGTTCACAACACATTGGAGATGCAGGGTCTCAGTCATCAAGGTCTGCCCATAGCTCAACCCTCTACAGGCCTCCAGAGAGTTAGCCAATCAGAGGTTGGGGGGGTTTGGAGCAGGGAGCCTTTAAGAGACAGTGTTTCAGAAGGATTTCATAAACACCAGTGTGAAAAAACGAGGGATCATGTAAAGATACATACAAACTAAAAAGAGCACAATACCCCCTCTTTAAAAGCCTGTTGTTTCTTGTGATTCAGCCTTGTTGTTTGGTTTGTGTGGTTTTTTTCATGTTCGTGATTCTCCAAGGTCAGTTTATCTCTTTAAATAAATTAAATTTAAACTTTGATTGGATGAAAGCGAAGAAATCATCTAATAAATCCTGAAAAATTGAGCATGGGTTATTCCAATGGCAAATGATGGGCTCACAGAGTCTACTGGCTGTTTGCAGGTTCATGCCTGTGTAGGTTCCTTGTGTTTCTGGTCAAGTGGCAACAGATCAACATACTGACCAACCCCTGCAATCATCCGTCATCTGTGACTGTTTACATCCAGGTTGTAAAGCTTTAGAGCTTTAAAATCCATCAGAGTGCTGGTGGTCCCATTTTACACATGCTCTTTAAATCAGGGTTCAAAGAAGTAAAGATGAGCTTTACGGTGAGATCTGGGGTACTGCACAGGAATCTTCATGCACCGTAGTTCCAACCACAGGCAGTAATTGATGCAAGCTGTTCTCATTACTGAAACATTTGAACTATTTGGGCAGCAAAAAAATTCAAACCGTTTCTGAAGAAGAGAACAAGAGCCTTCGGGCCATCATCTCTAGATCTTTATAGTCCAGGTGGCCTGTAGGATTCTTGGGTGATAAAGGGTTAAAGCAATGGCCTACAATAATAATAAAAGTCAAGAAGAGCTGATGCCAACTTGATGATTTGATGTTGTGTATATCTGTGATACTAGTCTGGCTTTGCATTGCCTCAGCACCTTGCTGTAGGTGGCTCTGGATGTGTCTGTCACTTTGCAAGCTGTTTTTTTTTGGAAGAGACACAATAAAGACTTACAGCTTTACTCTATTTTATTCATGTCTGTGTATTTTTCAAGATGGATTTTGGCAGGAAGTGTCAGGAGAGGAGAGTAGGGTAGACGTGTGTCAAACGGCTGACGCTAAAAGTTGAACATGCAAGCAAAGCTGCCGCCTCTATTTGTAGGGTGCCTGCTTTACCAGCTCATCTAAACCTGCAGCGACTGTAGTCATGAGGTGAGAACCTCAACGTACGACTCGGCCTCTTCAGTCTAAATCCTGCATCACAACATGCCAAAGTTTTCACTTACATCCAGACCCAAGAATCTGAGCGGACGGTTTGTGGAGGCCGTGAAGGAAATGTTGTGTGACGTCTTTGCGTTCAGCAGTTTAAACAGTTTGAGTTTCTGATCTTCAGTGAAGAGTGTGAAGAGTCATTTCCTGCTCCTTCAGCTGGAGGAGCAGAGCCAGAGATGCTTCACTGATCTGATCCGTCCTCCACTGGAAGTTATTCTGACACAACTGGGATAATGAACCTCTCTGTCACTGCTGCTCTTCTCTGCGTGACCCAAATAGACCATCGAGTCCACTTAAATCAGTTTTATGTACGTGGTCCACTCTTGCAGACGCTCACAAAGCAGCTCTCTGATTGGCTCCTCAGGGTGTTGATGGCATCCAAATATCCTGATGGTCTGACGGGACGGATTGAGTTTAACGATGACGGCGACCGGCGCTTTGCTACCTACAGCATCCTGAACTACCAACAGAAACCAGGTCGCCTCATCCAGGTCGGAGTCTTCAACGGATCACAGGTACAGCACACCTGGTTCTATCCACTCAAGGATGTATTTGTGAATGAACCTTGTTATAAATGACAATTTACCAGGCTGCTTGTGTTTGGTTCCCCCTCCAGCAGGTAACATGTACAGCTGCAAGAAAAGTGAGTGAACCCTTTGGAGTTTCTGCATAAACTGGTGATCAAATGTGTTCTGATCACAACAGAGAAAGTATGTTTAAACTGTTACCACACAAACAATGATGTGTTTTTACTGAACACACCATGGAACCACTCACAGCTCACCTCCTTTGGCAGAAGTAACCTCAACCAAACGTTCTTGGGATGTCTGGTGTGAATCGCTCTCTTGAGGTCGTGTCGTAGTATCTCAACCTGAGGTCAGGATTCTGACTGGGCTACTCCAGAAGGCATTTTTTTTTCTGTTGAACAGATTTACATCTGTGCTTCAATTTGTGGACAGACAACCTTAAGGTCTTCCTGCAGTACGTCTTGATAAACTGGGGGATTCATTTTTCTGTTGATGGTAGCAGCAACGTGTCCAGGAAGCAATTCAGTCTCAAGCCATGATGCCCCCTCCACCATACTTCACAGCAAGCTTATTATTCTTGTACATTTTTCTGTAGTTTTTATTTTTATTTCATTTAGTGTTTTTTTCAGTCTCAGATTTAAAAAGCAGGTTTTTTTTAACTTATTTTAGTTTTTTCTTTTTTTAAATGCTGACTTCGGTTTTATTTGAGTCAGGATTAGTTTGAGTCTGCTCTGTGATGTGGAACGGTTTTCAGGGGTGAGATTCAAAAATGTCAGAAAAAAATCAAAGCTCCAAACATCATACCATTTTTGAAAATGAACCAGAGAGCTCTGCATCAGTGTCGTCTGGTTGTCTGGTGCTCCATCATGCTGCCTGGCTGGGATCAGCTTCTGCTTCAGGGGCAGGGGGCTGGGTGTCTCTCTTATCTTAGCGAGGTGAGCTGGGTTAGCCTCCCTGTGTGAGCTGTTCACACCTTGTGCTCTGTGAATGTTTACATGGTGTGTTCAATAAAAACATGGGAACATATCAACATTTTATCACCAATTTAAGCAGAAATCCAGGACACTCCAAAAAGATCTCTTTCTTTGCACATCTGATTGCACCTGGTTACTCACCTGGTTACTCACCTGGTTACTCACCTGGTCACACCTTGGCCCTCTTTGCTAGACCAGGAGGAGATTCTAACTCTCTCTCTTCACAGGAACCATTGACAAACAGTTTTACTTTACAGGAAACGGAAGCTGATGGTCAGCCGCTGCCCTCATTGGTTAGTCTGTTTGAGTTGTTGTGGTCACACCTGGTTATGCGCTTGGTTGCACCTGACCCCGCCTGGTTGAACACCTGGTCACGTCTGTAGGTGATGCACTCAATCACAGTTGGTCACATCTGTTCTGAAGGTTAAATCCATCCTGATGGCTGAGGCTCTGATTAAACTAGGTTGCATCATGGGAAATGTAGGACTCTGTGTGTCGAAGCTCAAAGTCAGCGTAGCTGCACGTATTTAGATCATGGTGGTATGAACGACTGTATGTCAGAGACTCACTAAAGCACAACTTAGTCTTGAGTCTGTGGAGTTCAGAAAAGTGACCTGATTGAAGCATCGCTCACCGGTTTGTTCAGCAGCTCAGTGTGTGTTCGTCAGTCCCCGGCCTTCTTAACTATTGATGCACTGATGCAGTATTGATGCTGTCATTTAGTCAGCTTGTCACAGTGAGACCTGTCTGGAACAACATGACAACCTGCATGACTCTGAGTGTGTGTGTGTGTGTGTGTGTGTTTCAGGTCGTGATGAACCCTCAGAGGAAGATCATTTGGCCTGGAGGAGAGACAGAGAAACCAGTTGGATACCAGATGTCCACGAGACTGAAGGTAATGTGTCTGCTGATGTAAAGGTGCTTTTAGTGCAGGTCCTTGAAAAGATGTGAGTGAAAACATCACAACAGAAATCTGCTCCGAGCCGCGATTACAGGTTCCAGAGAAAAAGCCTGCTCCAGAAAAAGACCCAGAACTGATGTTTGTATCATTCAGATGGAAACTATCTGTGAGTTGATTGGATAGTCACTGCACCTCATGTCCGCTGCCTCAGACTCTGGGTCTGCTTGGGTAGTTTAACCTTACAAAGTTTGCTCATGACTTCAGTGTTCTTTAATATTTTAAAAGAGGTTCTTTAACAGAACTTTCTGATAAATGAGAGTCACTAAACCAAAACCAGTTCTACAGATACCTGACATTACTCCTTTTCTCTTCTTCTGTTCTCAGTCAGCAGTTAGCAAACGGCTTTCAGATGGGCCACAGTCACAACACGCTGCACAAACTGAATTTAAGTTTGATTTTAAGTAAAAACTGTCCAATTCAACTTGATATGAGCCACATTCACATGAAAAGTCCAGAAGAAATTCTTATTTCAAGATACTGAAAGACTAAATTGATGCCTGTATTGCTGACAGAGCTTTAATAAATGTGCTGATGTGCATGAGAGCAGCACATGTGAACTCCATTAAATAGAAAAGACAAAACGAAACATCCCGAAAGAAACAACCTTAATTAAAGCTTAAAAAAACAGTGAAGAAAATATTAAAACTTTCACTAAAAGCTTAAACACAAAGTTAAAAAAGCTAAAACACAGTGCTATTTGTTTCCCCGCAGTTAAGCGAGTTAAAGCAGCACTAATACAGCGTTGTAGCAATGCTAATTTAAGTAAAAGAAAAAAACAAGAGGATTTAGCATAGATCCTTGGGGAACTCCAGAAAATACTTTTTTATTTTTACCCTTAAATAACACTCAGCAAAAATGTCAATCTAAGCGTTTAGATTTTATATTTCAGAAAAAAAAGTTTATTAGACCTAATATGAGCCACGTTCACCTGATAATTTCAGACCAATAACTTATTTCGAGATAATAAGGGACAAAAACGATGCCTGAATGGCTCATAAAGAATAAAAAGAATCGACGGGGTTTTAACATCCAACTTGTCATCTTTCAACTCAAGAAACTTAACAGCTTCATTTTTCTTATTCCATCCTCAGATTTGACAAGTTCAGACTAATCTTGGGTTAAAATTGAGGCCTTGGCTGCACCAGAATCTCCAGAAGTCTGCTGTCGTTTATAAATGATATGAATATGAACATTTAAAATCTCACTGAAGTGGAAATTTCACCTTGAGGGGAAGTTTGTAGGATGAAACGCCACCCTGTCCGTCCATCGCCTGCAGTGTGCTTTTCACTCTGTCCATACTCCACACAGCTACAGCCAGTATCCAGACCAGACTGTGTGCATGTCTGTGTGTGTCTGTGTGTGTCTGTGTGTGTCTGTGTGTGTCTGTGTGTGTGTGCAGATTGTGACGATCCATCAGGAGCCGTTTGTCTACGTGAAGCCAACAAAAACTGACGGGACGTGTAAAGAAGAGTACACCGTCAACGGAGTCTTAATCAAGAAGGTCATCTGTACTGGACCCAATGGGACCATCCCAGGTATACACACACACACACACACACAAATGCACACAGGGTCACTTTAACTCACACACACACACACACACTGACAGTTACTTTGACCCTACTTTTTTCACCCCTCGAGGAGTAAAGGGTCTGTGTTTGTATCGTTGTCATCAGGTCAGCCCATCGTCCCTCAGTGCTGCTACGGCTTCTGCATCGACCTGCTCATCAAACTGGCAATGAGCATGAACTTCACCTATGAGGTTCACCTAGTGGCTGATGGGAAATTTGGCACGCAGGAGAGAGTAAGTATTCTTTACACTTGTTAAGATTCAGAGGAAGGGACCACAGATGGAGGAGGAAACGGGGCTAAGACTAGACCACCTGCTTTAAGGGTTCTGTCTTCTGTTCACTGGGAGCGTGATTCAGCCTTCGAGCTGTACCAGCTCCTGTGATGTGACACCTCTCCAAACAGACGCTCCTCCTTCCAGGTTTTCACCTCTTGGGCAACTGAGGAACTGTTGTGTCTGTTGGCTTTCTGTTTCCTCTGCTCTTCTCACAGAGTATTAAAGGATAATTTTAAGTCTGGGCCATATTTCAATATTTTAGGACTGAATGTGAACAAGTTATGAAATGGCTCCAGGAGATTTCATCATCCGACCAAAACACCCCCACAAATATGTGAAACATGGCTGACGAGCTCAGACTGTTTTTCTCAGACCCCTGCGACTCTGGACCTTCCTTTTTAAAGAGAGGGTCTGTGGTTTCTCAAAGCAGCTTTACATGATTCATAGCCGAAAACTTACTTTCATTCCTTGACTTGTGGGCCTACATGACAGTTGCCTATTTGTTATTCCTTTTCCTGTTCTACCAGGCTGTCGGCTCGGACCTCCGTCACAATCATTTAGCAGCCAAGTATCACGTGTGAATATTTTTGCCTAAATGGTTGAAGAGTTACAGCGATGAGAACAGCTTGCATCAAAGGACCGTTTTGGCATGTGGATTCTTGGATATCGCTGAAAGCTTCTCTGTTCTTCTTTAAAGAGACGTTTCAATTTTCTTGCGAGATTCACAGCTAAAAAACTCTTTTCCTCTGACTGGTGTTTTATTAAACCTTTATTTCAGCCTCTTTGTTTTAGTTACTGTCTCTTTAAAGCTCCCCACTCCACAAACCCCCTGCACTCTGACTGGCTAGCCTTCTAGAGGTGGAGCTATAGGCAGACCTTGTTGATTGAGACCCGACACATCATGTCATGAAACAGTTCGATCTTTATGTGATGACCTCATCAAATCGTTTTGTCCAGATTCAGGGATTTCTACAACTTATGAAAAATCAGAGGTTTGAAAAACTGGACACGCGTGTGAAATTTGAGAAAACAGAACACCCCCTCTTTAAGCACCAGTCTGAAATGCAGACTCTCATAACCTCGACTAATAAACGTCTGTAAGGTCATTTTTTTCTCGGCTCAGAGTTTTTCTGAGAGTTGGTTTCAGATAAAAGGAGGATAAACCCTGACCCTTCCTCTCCATGTTTGGTTGGGTCGTTCTTCTCTGCAGCTGTTTATCTCTGTCAAACCATGCCTCATGAACTCGTTTTCCCTCAGCAGCAGCAGCAGGAGGAGGAGGAGGAGGAGGAGGAGGAGGAGGAGGAGGAGGAGGAGGAGGGAAACGAGCTTCGCCGCATGTTTTTCCTCTGGATGATTTTCTGGAATGTGATGAAAACTTGGCCAACGTTTCGCGTTTGCTGTGACTCTCCCGTCTCTCTGACCTGTTTACTGATTCAACACCAGTACGCGCCTGAGCCTTGTTGCCATGGCGACCACCGCTCCCGTCCCTGACTCTGACCTTGCTGAAGCCGAGAGACGTTTAGTCATTACTGCCTCCCTCTCTCTCTCTCTCTCTCTCTCTCTCCTTGCTGCTCTCTTTGAGATGCTCCGAATGACACGTTCTCTCCTCTGTCACCTCCTCCATCACCTTCACGGCTTCCTCCTCCTCCTCCTCTTCCTCTCTTCCTGTCTCTGCACTGATTTATTTATAGCTGAAACCTGCTTCATTTTCCTGGAAGATAAAAGATCCTCTGATAAAATTAAATCACTCGGACCAAAAATCAAACAAGTGCTGTCTGGCTGTAAAATCTACAAATGCATCAGTGCCGTCTGTCTTCTGTCCACTTTATGACAGGAAACTCTTCTTCTTGCTTTTCCTTCAAAGCTCCTGTGAAGAGATTTTAACTGCAGGCTGAAATTATCACAGATGCTTCTTTTTTCACCACTAAAGCAAACAGGACGATCAGAAAGACGACTGATGAATTCTATAAATTAACTTCATGCTCGTGTCAGATGAGACCGTTAACGGCATCGTGTAGGAAGAGCTGAGAGATTTAACTCACTCACTTTAAGTCACCCGATGCTTCTGACTGAATTATCTGTGGTTATGTTGAGACTGTGAAATATGAAGACAAACTCGTGTCAAGTTAATCATCATTTAAACTTCCTCTTATCATTAACTCTCCATAATGAGTCCTAATTGTGGTATTTGGTCAGAACCTCGGCTTAAAAATCCACTTTTTCATCATCGGCACAAAGAAAAAACTGGATTCAGAGTTTCATCAGTTGATGACGTATTTACAGTCAAAGCTGGTTGACTGAGGTTGATACAGAACTTGGTAGAACCAGTACTCCATGGTGGAGTATCGTTTCTGACAACTGACCAAGGAACAACCAGACATACACATCATCATGATGACCTTGGTTGTAGGGATTTATAATCAATAACTCAAGCTAAAAAATACAGAATAATAAACAGCACATGGTGTAAATAAAATGTGTATTTGATGAGGACCTGATCCTCATGGTCTCATACTGGACCCTGAGGTTGTGCCGAGTACAGAGATGTCTCTCTCTGCTCCTCCTGCAGGTGAACAACAGCAATAAGAAGGAGTGGAACGGCATGATGGGGGAGCTGCTGGGAGGTCTGGCCGACATGATCGTCGCCCCCCTCACCATCAACAACGAGCGTGCTCAGTACATCGAGTTTTCCAAACCGTTCAAATACCAGGGGCTCACCATCCTCGTCAAAAAGGTGAGCAGAGTTGGCGTCTGAAAGTGGGAGAGAAGGCAGCTTCTGGTGCGGTTAGAGGTGAAGAGGTTCGAACACAGCAGAGGAGAAAGAGTCCATCAGTCAGACCTGACGTCTGCACCGTCTCACAGCTGCTCTGGAGGATTATTTTGGATATTTTAGCTCAGTGACCCAGTTCACAGCCAGAGATCAGCTTCATATCAGCGGGAAGCAGGTCGATAGTTTCCATCGACTCACTGCTCGTGTGATCCAGGGTCACATGTGGAGCTTCGGCCGATTCAATGATTTCATGGGGTTTCAAACCCTTGATGGAGACAAAGTTAGTGAGAGGAGTCGAGGCTGTTTCAGCAAAGTGAATGTAGAGTGATGCAGCCCGGTGGGTTGGTTTTTAGGGGGTTGTTGCACAAAAAAATCAGATGTTATTGATTCGCTTTATCCTGCTGCACAAACTGAAACAGATGTTGTATTTCATGCACAAACACTATTTCAGTATCCCTTCAGGATTTCTTTGACTTTAGCTAATTGTTGCCTGATTGGGCTGCAGTTGAAGAACAACACAAAATACAGTGGATATAAAAAGTCTACACACTTCTGTTATAATGCAAAGTTTTTCTGATGTAACAAACTGAGACGAAGATATATCATTTCAGAAATGTTCCCGCCTTTAATGTGACCTCAGTAGACCTAATAAACTAAAATAATTTGGTTGTATAAGTGTTCACAGCCTTAAACTAATCATTTGTTGAAGTCTCTTCTGGTTTTCTTGCAGCACTCAGTCTTTTTGGGTCGGTGTCTATCAGCAGGACACATTTTTTTTTTTTTTTTTTTTTTTTTTTTTTTTTTTTTTTAATATATATTTTTTTGGGGCTTTTTATGCCTTTAATCAGATAGGGTAGAACAGTGGATAGAGGAGGAAACAGGGTGAGAGAGTGGGGAGTGACATGCGGGGAAAGTAGCCACAGGTCGGACTTGAACCCGGGCCGCCCGCGTACATGGAGCGCGACCTTAACCACTAGGCCATCTGCGCTCCAGCAGGACACATCTTGACTTGGTGATATTTGACCACTCGTCTTTCCAAAAATGATCCAGATCTGTCGGATCGAGAGGGCGTCTCCTGTACTCTGCCCCCTCTCTTCAGATCAGTCCACAGATCCAAAGGGATTCAGGTCTGGACTCTTGCCGGACCATCCCAAACTGTAATCTTCTTCTGATGAAGCCGTTCTTTTGTTGACTTGGATGTGTGCTTTGGCTCGTTGTCATCTCGTTGAAAGATGATCTCCATCTTCATCTTTCTTACAGAAACCTGAAGGTTTTGTGCCAACACTATTTGGACCTGTTCATAATCCCCTCCACCTGGACTAAGGCCCCAGGTCCAGCTAAAGACAGCCCCAGAGCATGATGCTGTATGACACCACCATGCTTCACTGTGGCTCTGCTGTTCTTTTGCTGATGTGCAGTTTTGTTTTTTGGAATTATGGCCAAAAAGTTCAACCTTGGTTTCATCCGACACATTTTCCCACATGCTTTAGGGAGACTTCAAATGTGTTTTTGCAAAATCTAGCTGGGCTTGGATGTTTTTCTTTGTAAGAAAAGGCTTCCTTCTTTATTACCTCCTTACTCCATAGCTGTCAGCCTCTTGGCAGCTTCCCTGAACAGTTTTCTTCTTGTCTTTTCATTATTGGTAGGTCACATTAAAGGTGGAAAAGTTCTGAAATAATTTATCTTTTTCTATCATTTTTGTTTGTTTTACATCTTTGTACCAGTTTCATGGATTGATTGTTATGAATGCACGTCTTGAGGGTAATGATGATGTGTTTAAACCTTGTGTGTGTGTTCAGGAAATCCCCCGCAGCACTCTGGATTCATTCATGCAGCCGTTCCAGAGCACACTGTGGCTGTTAGTCGGTCTGTCGGTCCACGTGGTGGCAGTGATGCTTTACCTATTAGACCGGTTCAGGTAAACACACAGCATGACACACACTAATTTCACACCTTCATACTTTACAGATGAGTGATCTACCATCAGAATAACAAAGTCAGAGACTCGTGAGATGTTTGTATGAAGCCAGTATTTGACCTGATAGATGCACTCTGGCCTGAAGGATTTTGTTGTAACTCAGTCACTGATCCAAAAGAAACTGGATCATAATTTATAGATGAAATATTTTCCTGGTTGTCTCAGAAGTCCTCTGGCTGCGGAATCTGAATCTTTGATGATTACAAGTTTCTCACTGGCGAGGTTTTGCTCGTTGCCATCAGCGAGTTGGCTCGATGAGTGCCGAAACCGGGAGCTCAGAACACCAGAGGAGTGAGAGTGTTTACATCACTTGCAAATGAGCTCCAGACTGCCAAGACCTCCGGATTTCAAGCCTCGGGCAGGAAGAGGGATGCTGGAATCAGAGCGGAGCAAGCGGCCAACTGACCGCGCCCAGCAGCCTCCCACTGAACACGGCAATCTGTGAGTGATGGCGGGAGAGGCAGGAATGAAGAGATGGAGCTTTGACCGGGCCTGATGCAGTCGATACAAGAGCGTCCTAAGGATGGCAGGGAGGTCAACCTCTCTGTTCACCAGCACGGCATTCTGGGACCAACCTTCATCCAACTTGTGGGGCTTCTAGAGCAGCAGTGTCCTTGTCTGTGATTTATCATTGTTAACATGAGGAGCACCAACGGAGCAGATTTTGCTGTTCAAAGGAATTAATCAAAGCTAAACTGTTGTTCGATGAATGCTAATGTCTCACAGAATCACATTACTGCCAATGCATTCTGCTCCTTCTACTCTCCACATTGATTATTTTTCAAAGTGAAAGCCAATTTTTATTGGAACTCTCAAAGAAATCAGAAAAATCCTTGTACCAAAATGTGATCCTGCGCCTACGGATTCTGATTTTTTTATGCCAGATCTGTAAACAAAGAGAGACAAGGAGCCAAATTTGACTTCAGTAATGGGACATCATATGTCAAGAAGATGGTCGTGTTTGCTGGGTTGACGTTGGAGATGCCAAGAAAGAGATGACGTCAGATTCTTTATTGAGTCTCTTTCCTCTTCTTTGAAACACTGCTGCTCCTCATTTAACCTTTAACTCCTGAGGTGAGCTCATCTCCCCTGTGCATTTGAAGGTTTTATTATTAATGTCCATATCGTTAAACTGGCTCATTGCTGTCAAGGTCAACACAGCTTTTATCATCCTTTTAAAGGTCATTTGTTTGGCAGTCGGCAGTAAAACTCACAGAACATCCGTGAAGCCAGAATAGATCCAACAATAAAACCAAGTTCAGACTCGACACCAGTCACACAGTGAGTCATCTAGAAACCGCTGCTCAGCTGGTAAGAATATGTGTTTTAGCTTCTTTGTCCTTCAAGCTGGCAGACAAACATCTACTTCAAGCACATTCTGCAGTGTGTTCGATTTGAACACACAATGACCTCAGATCCAGAGTCTCAGGCTGTTCCAAGACCGGAGTCAAGATCAGCTGCCACAAGTTCATCTTAAAAACAAACATTATCAGTTAAATCAAAACAAAAAATGTTGCCTATTTGTGAGTCCTTTCCCATTTCCACTGGTCTTGGCGCTGTCCAGAGAAGAACACAAACAGTAAAGACAGATACAGAAAGAAAACCTTCCTCAGAAATCATTAAAGAGGGGGTATCTTGAGTCAGTTTGTCTTGTGCCCCCCAGTCAGAAAAAAAACCCAACATATTTTTTTCACACTGGTGTTTAAAAACTCCTATTTCAGCCTTCATTTAGCTGTCGTCTCTTTAAGGCTCCCCGCTCCACAAAACCCCTTCCCTCTGATTGGCTAGCCCTCTGTAGACTTTGGGGGAGGGGGGTGCCTTGGTGTTTGAGGTCTGAAAATCTGCACACATATAGTCTGAACATCCAGCGTTGTTACTCCATGGGAAAGCAGAGTACCCACTGGGTTCATTTCAGAAACATCCTGTAACACCATGTAAATGATTCACCTCTTTATTTCTCTGCAGCCCGTTCGGAAGGTTTAAAGTGAATAGTGAAGAAGAAGAAGAAGACGCCCTCACCCTGTCCTCGGCGATGTGGTTCTCATGGGGAGTACTGCTGAACTCTGGGATAGGAGAAGGTTGGTGGTTTTCCTCTAATCCGACACATCCTGCCCTTCACGCTCATCGATCTTACGAATGATCCACCTCCCTGTGTGCAGGAGCTCCCAGGAGTTTCTCAGCCAGGATTCTTGGTATGGTGTGGGCTGGATTTGCTATGATCATTGTAGCTTCATATACTGCCAACTTGGCAGCCTTCCTTGTGTTGGACCGGCCTGAGGAGCGCATCACTGGCATCAATGACCCCAGGGTGAGACACTCCATTATTGTCTTTGTCTCAAGAAAGAAATCCAACATTTTTCTACCCACTCAGTGTTTTTCTGCTGGTTCATCTTCCTGCCTCAACACTGTGCAGCAGGTCTTCTCTTTACTGCCCACATTTCCAGCCGTCCTCTCTAACATAGGCATGATAAAATAATGATTTACTGTGACAGACGTAACAAGCAGGCTACAGACAAGAGGAGAAACAAAGGTTTGCTGTAACACTGAGATGGGAAATTAGATTCCAGAGGCCAAACTAAAGCAGAGCCATTCTCTGTTTGTTCATCTATAATTACTGCTTTATCTCAGTGAGTAGGACGGGTAGGGGTTGGTTGGATGTATCAAAGTGACGGATGAAAGGACAGCTGGAGGAATGAGTGGATAGATGGATGGAGGGATAAACTGATGGATAATATGATGAATAATGGATGGCTGAATTGGTGGATGATTAGTTGGCTAGTAGGATGGATGGATGGATGGATTTATTGAAGGATGGATGATGTATAGCTGGATGGATGCAGGGTTTGATGGATGGATGGATGAATGAATGAACAATTACAAGAAGGATAGGTGGATTGATGGATGTAAAGCAGGGTTGGATGGATGAATTGGTGGATGAATTGATTGGTGGATAGGGGTTTGGTGAATAGATGGATGGATTGATTGATGGATGATTGATGGATTGATTTAGGATGGATGAATACATAAATGGATGGATGAGGGGTTTGATGGATGGTTGGATGAATTAATTGATGGATGGATGAATAATTACATGATGGCTAATTGGTTGGATTGATAGATGAATAGAAAAAGTATGGATGGATGCATGATGGATTGATTTATTGATGGATGAATGGATGGATTCTGAACTTGGTGACTGATGCACCTTGACCTCAGACTTGTGTTTATGGTCTTTGTAGTAGAAGAACCTTTGAATCTTGTTCCTCTTTATCTTTTTTTTTGTTTCGTTTCTGACTCTGTGCACTCTCCTGTTTCCTTTCAAGCTTCGCAACCCTTCAGATAAGTTTATTTACGCCACAGTGAAGCAGAGCTCGGTCGATATCTATTTTAGACGGCAGGTGGAGCTAAGCACCATGTACCGGCACATGGAGAAACACAACTACGAGAGCGCTGCTGAGGCCATTCAGGCTGTTCGAGACAAGTAAGCTCTTCCTCAAGTTACCAGTGTGAATAAATGTTCCTTAAGTTAGTTAACTCAGAGAACAATGAAGTAATATCACGGCACAGGTTGGTACTGCTCACTCTAACACACCTGGATCTCCCAGAGACCTTACATTCTGTCCTCCTCCTTTAGTAAGCTTCATGCATTCATCTGGGACAGCGCTGTGCTGGAGTTCGAGGCATCGCAGAAGTGCGATCTAGTGACAACAGGAGAGCTTTTCTTTCGTTCAGGATTTGGGATTGGAATGAGAAAAGACAGTCCGTGGAAACAGAACGTCTCTTTGGCTATTCTCAGGTATGGTAAAAAAAAAAAAAACACACACCCAAAAGATACCCTACTGCCACCCTGCTGCCACTCTACTTACACTCCCCCAGAAACGCCAATGATTCTTTCTTTTTTTGACGCCCTGTGAGTAGACTTCCCTTTTGGATGATCTTGTACCCCCCTGTATCGTGCCTTCTCCTTGCTCCTCCTATGAACCACATGATACTCGGTGACACCCTTTTTGTTCCTGACATTCCTCAGCTCTCATGAGAATGGCTTCATGGAGGACTTGGACAAGACATGGGTACGATACCAGGAGTGTGATTCCAGGAGCAACGCCCCCGCCACCCTAACCTTTGAGAACATGGCAGGTAAGAAGCAGACCTACGACAACACCCCTCAAAGAAGGACTGTTGTGTCCTTTTTTTTAGGCTTTATACATGATGAACAGCTTTTGAACCTTTTGAAACCTCTCCTAACATTTCCTGACCTCTCCTCTTCTCTTCAGGTGTGTTCATGCTGGTAGCTGGTGGCATCGTCGCGGGGATATTCCTCATCTTTATCGAGATTGCCTACAAACGACACAAAGATGCCCGAAGGAAACAGATGCAGCTTGCCTTCGCTGCTGTGAACGTGTGGAGGAAGAACCTACAGGTACCCGTCAGTCTGTTCTTTCCTCTGTGGTCCACTTTGTTGTTCTGGACTTCACTGTACTGTACTGTACTGTACTTTACTGGACTGGACTCTTCTGTTTGCTCCCCTGCTCCCATCTTCTGTGGGTGAACTGACGGTGGCTTCTCAAGACAAGAAGCTCCTGTTATAAATTATTAAGATCCTCTATTTGCAAAGTTTTAACTGTAAAAAACTTGATTTATTGCTTCTTCTTTGTCTTCCAATTGGTGCCTCTCACACGCCCGCTCCCTTAAAACAAAAACTTGTATGTTTCTAGTTTGTCTGCTCTGTGCGACTACAGAAACATGGTGGGCTCCAAGGAAGGGAACCGTCTCCAATATTGGGTCTCATTCCAATTTATATTATACAATAATTTTAACTCTCTAAAATCCATTAAAGCGCAGGCGCTCCTGTTTTACAGTGTTCTTTAAATTACAGAAACTCTTTAACCATTTGGACCAAGAAGAAAATTCAAACGGCTCCTCAAACTTTACAGCAATGTCAGGGTTTAACTGTGAGCACAGGAAACCACATGCAATGACGTCCAATCACAGGCAACAACTGATCCAAGCTGTTCTCATTACCGTAACTCTTCAACTATTTGGGCAAGTGAAAACATTCAAAGATGGAGATGAGCTTTCTGGGCATGATCTTTGACTCTTTTAAGGCCAAAATAACAAAAGAAGTCCAGCTGGCCTGTTTGCTACTTGGCTGATAAAGTGTTAACAAACTAATTGTTATTTCAAACTTATATTTCTATATCTGTTTTGCTAAATGTCACTAACAACAACAAAAACAGTTCAGCTGGATTGGTGAAAGGATGGGGGCCCTGTTGATGTCTCAGACTGAAACTAGAAGGAGAAAAGAGGAACCTCTTTAAAGCCCGTTATCATATGATCTCTGATCTGTCTGAGCACTCAGGCCCACATCTTGTCCCTCCATCTGAGTCATACTCTGAGAAGAGTTGAGGGAAATGAACGCTGCTGCTGCTCCGGCGGTTAGATCAAATTTCGTTGCACCCAAAGCTGTAGTAAATCTTTTGAAACCAGGTTCGGTCCCTCCGCAGTCACCGCAGACTCTGTGTCAGAAATATTTATGATGTACCGTCCTCTCAGAAACCTGCAGACTCATAGTGTTCATGTTTTGTGCTCAGACTGTGGTTCAGGGATGTCAGAGCGATCCAGAGCTGAGGTTCAACGAGGTCTGATGGGAAATGTCCACAGGGATTCATCCGCCTGATGTCTCTGCAAAAACATCCTGTTTCTGCTCAAACTGGAACATTTTGAGGATAAAGAGATGAAACGTAGTTTTAATATTTACGCCAGGAAACATTTTAATCTTGAAAAAAAAATGTTTACCTTCATGAAACACAGTAATCGTCGAAAAGGGCTGAATTTTATCAAAGAGACGGAGATAACGATGAAATAGAGACAGACAGCTCTCTTATTTATACACATTATGACCTGATACTTTGAAAAAGACACTGTTCAACAAAACAATCTCAAAAATAACAGAAAATTGAAGCAGTACTTAATGATTTTTCACGAAATTTCTCAAGAGGAATAATAACATCACACATCATGCCATCAAATGAATTTTTAACCCTGAGTCTCAGAGCAGACAGCGACACAGCTCACATCTCTCTGCGCTCTGCTCATCATGTCAGTGAACCATATCGAGTGATTCACATCATGTAGGGATAAAAAAAAAACAGGACATGTTTGCTTCATCTATAAATGAAAGTGAGTCACATATCTGTGATGGCAGATCGGTCCACGAGGGAACAGAGAGGCTTCAGCTCCTGAATTCATTCCTGTGTCTCACATAGAAGTTTAATGTCATCCTGCTGCTGCTGCAGGGAAACACCCAGAGGAGCGTCGGTTACACACTGAGCAGGAACACCAAACATGACAGGAGGGTTAAAAAAGGACGACGCGATTCAACCCTAAACTACACTAAAAACAAATTCAGTGTCTTCAACTTTAAATCGCGGGGGTTATAGAGGTTGATCATCGCGTCAGAAGGAGAGAAAGACGGGTCTGAAAGAGTTCTTGGTGTCAGGATTTGTAGACCCCTCTACAACCTACATCATCTTGAAGAGACACGCGTGTTTTAGGAATGGAAGAGCTGCTCAGCTCCTTTAAACTCTGAATTCAAACTGTAGGCAGCAAAAACCGTCTGGCTGTTCTGTGGTTGTGGTTTTTAGAAATGATTCTACACTTCGATTGAGTTCTGACCAAAGGGGCAACATCCGCTAAAAGCTTCTGTTCATGGAGAATCCACCAGAGGCTGCAGAGAGACCAGAAGTCACCAACACATCAAGACAAAAACAACAGACTTTGACACCATTAAAAGCATATTTACATACCTTGGGTATAAGCATCATGAGATTGTCCAATCAGAGGCTCAGATCAGCTCACGTGACTGACAGGCGCCCTATCCCTGTTAGAAAGGAAGCTCAAAGCCTCCATCATATCCAATGATCGGCTTCATTTGACTGAATCAGGAACAGACGGGTGACGTCACAGAGACGACCTCCATGTTTTATACAGTCTGTGGTTCTGACAGGATCACGACTGGTACAGATCAAACAGTGTCTGGAGACCCTTAGTGGAACGTCTCAGTGATTGTAGGCTGACAGTCTCCAGTTAACAGGGTCACATTTTACACTGAAACACCAGAGCCGTCTGTGGCTCTTGTTTTATTGAAGGTGTTTCTGTGTTAACCTCAATCAACCGGGTTTGACTGTAAATTAATCATAATAACTGATGAAACTCTGAACCCAGTTTTTCTGTGTAGTTCATGAAAAAGTTGGTTTGGAGTTGAGGTTGTGGCCAAATGTGACACTTTATCCTCTAAATCTGAATATCTGAATATCCACTCACTGATTTCTTACCAAGCTGGAAGTTGTTTGCCGTCCGTCAAAGTGACGTTTTTTAGGTAAATGCTGTTTTTTTTTGGTTAACCTTCTCTGGTATCTCGACTAACCACCGTGTGCCAAAATGCAAATGCATCTGTAACTGTTTCCAAACAGAAAGTCCATCTGTGGTAAATATCAGTTGTTTTGAATTGATGTGTATGTGGTAACTGGTGCTTCTGAAACCAGCCTCAGGTGGACCAACTGCTGGTTTTAGCTCTTTGGCTCCATTTCTTCCGCCTGCCCTCGACTCATAACCTGGTCCAGACTCTTAATGTTCACAGACTGATCTGTATTCCACGTGCGAGTCTGCGTCTGATGAAATGACAGCACTTTATGATCAGTTTCAAGTCCCTGTAACCGTTTCCCCACCAGGCTATGAGTGCAGAATTAGAAATCAGCTTCCTGACTCTGAAAACATCAGAGCTGGCCTTCCCTTGGTCTCACTCTGTGGTACACACCTGGTATAACAACATAAGTGTTTGAGCAAAACTTCTCATTAGACTTAAAATGAGCCACATTCAGCAAACAAGTCAAGAAAAGTGCCTTTTTCAACGTATTTCAAGACAAAAATAACCAAAATTCAAAACTCTTATTTCTTATTTCATGAAACTCAAACCTTCCAGATGTGACACACAAAGTGTCGTCTGCGCACGGGGAGACTTTATCTCTTAATGTGTCCATCTTTTCAGCTTTTACAGCTGCCAGCAAATACCCTTGTATCTCCTTGAGAAAATAAATGTGTGTCATTAAAGCTGCTGCTGCAGTTTTGGAGCTCGTAAAAGATCAAATCAAGCTTTATTGCTCTCCGTAGGGGAACAGACCAGCAGAGCAGCACGGGCAGAGCTGCAGTCATAACAAAAAAAGAAAGTAAAATACAGGAATAAAAGTTTCAAAAATAATGCAGGGAAGTGTAAATATGATCATGAGAGGTGAGGACCAGCTTCATATCACTCTAAAGGTGTTTTTTAAATGAGCAGGTTTTTGTCCTTTATGGAGACGATGACCTCACACATTAGACGGACCAATAAAATCACAGACGATCAATGAGGGACTCAAATAAAACCAAAGCCCAATAAAGTGTCAGGGAGACAGCATGGTTTGAATACTGATGTGTTAGTGGGACGCAACAGGACCAACTAAAACCTGATTTATTACAACACTGCCCCCTGTTGGTGTGACGTCTCATATCACTGTTAAATAGTTCTTAAACCAGCAACAACAGCTTTAAACAGTTTAACACAGAAACTTTAAAATCATTGTCATATAATTTGATGTGCTGATAGTTTTTACCACCCGAGGTATTGTAATACAAACTTTGGAAAGTTTATTTCAGCGACATGTTTGAAGCCAAATTAATGTTAGATAGCTTTGGCCTCTCACCAAAGATACTTCCTAATGTCCTAAAGTCAAATATATAAAGCTGCTGTTAAATCACAGGTGTTTCACAGCTAGCTGACCTGAGCGTTAGCAATGTTAAAGAGGCGGTATCGTAGCTTTACATGATTTCCAGCTCAATAGATAATTAAATAGAAAATTCTTGGACTTTCTGTCAGAAAACCCTCATTTCAGTCTCTTTCTTAGTTTCAGCTGCTGTCTTTTTAAGGCTCCCACCCCACAAACCCTCTCCCCTCTGATTGGCCAGCTTTCTGAAGGCCAGTCAGGGGCGGAGCTAACATTAGGATCTCCATTTAGGAGATCCTAATGTGGTAGATGTCATCATTTCAGCTGCTCACATTAAGACCTTATGAAGGTCTCATGAAGATCTTGTGCTGTTTTTTTGGATTGTGCTGTACTGATGAGTTTACAGACAGTATAAAACCCCGTCTTTAAGTTAGCCATGGCTGCAGGGTTAGCAACACTAAGGTTAGGTCACTAAGTTCGTTATTCTAGTGAGACTCATGTTATGTGGTCCATTTTTGCTTGAATTTGACACCAAGATTAATTTACAAAAAAAGAGTTTACCTGGTGACTCTTTGCTACGAGTAAAATAAAGAATCTCAACTCTAACACGTCCTTAATGTACAAACATTGAACAGAGCTGCAGTAGGATCTATGAAGACCTTAGTAATGGCAGATTCTCAGATTAACGCCCTGCTGACGCCTCAGATTACCAAACTGTTAATACAGCAGCAGAAAAGGACGGCTCTGGTTGTTTCTGCTTTAAAGTCTTTGTTCCAGATGTTCTGCAGCCTCACCAGCAGCTGCGACTGAAACACATTAATAATCAGCACTTCTCTGCCAGGATTAGCACATCAAACGCTAGCCGCTAAAGGCTAACCACTAGCAGAAGATGATTAGCACTTCAAACAGCTGTGTCTTAAGGCGAGGAGCTGGCAGAGCTGGATTAAAACACACAGCAGCGCAGAGAGAAATGTGAGCAGGGATGCAAATAAGATGAAGGTCTGAACCATTTTTAGTCTGATACTTGCAGCCAGACGGAGCAACATACACACATTCAACAGAAGAAGAAGAAGAAGAAGAAGAAGAGCATTATTTATGAGTTTACACTCCACAGAGCAGAATATATTAAAAGTATCTCATTCTTCTTTAGTATTATAAACTCTACCACTGGATAAATTATGTTTCATTTCAGAGAGGATGAAAACCACAGGAGGGAGGCTCAGGATAGAAATATTACACAACTTCATTCATTATTTAGAGAAAGGCTCAGAATTCAATTTGATCCAAGTTACAAATTTAAAATCTCCTCAAAGAGTGCGAGCGCCCATTGCTACATGTTCATTCAGCAACACAGAAAGGTTTTCCCAGGGGGCGCTGTAGATCTGGAGAGGATCAGAGGTACTGTAGGAGGGGAATAAGGGTCGAATGCAGCTGATTTTTCACTGAAAATCTCAAGTTAAACAAAGCAACACATGGAGAAAAAACATGGGTGAAAAATGAAAAAAGAAAAAATGGATACAAACCAAAGGAAGGATTAGAGATGACAGAAATATATTTTAAATTTGAATGAAAAGAGAAATTATTGAAACATTCATAGATGGAAAAATCTTTGCAAATGATTGTGGCGACTGTGGATCAGTGGTAGAGTTGTCGTCTCTTAATCGTAAGGTCGAGGGTTCGATTCCCAGCTCCTGCAGTCACATGTCGAAATGTCCTTGAGCAAGACACTGAACCCCAAAAAAATTGCTCCCACTGCTGTTCAGTGGTGTGTGTGTGGTTTGTACGTCGCTTTGGAAAAAAGCGTCTGCTAAATGAAATTGTAGAATTGTAGATTCTTTTCTACAAAAGAAAACATTTGAAAAATTTGATAAAATTGTTGAACGGTGCTGTAAAATCCACCAAAAATGTAAAATAGATCAAAATGAGACCCAGAAAATAACTGATGGTTGGGTAAAAATGATCTGCTCAAAAAATAGAAGGAAACCTTTATGAGATCTTCACAAGACGTGTTGAAATGATGAGGTCATCACCTTATCCTCTGTTGATACATCAGAATCAGAAATACTTTATTAATCCCAGAGGGGAGATTCAACATTCATTATTCAACATATTCAACCTGGAGAGGAAGGATCAGTTTAACCATTACTCTCAGGCTCGGGGTGTTGGCGAACAAAGTCTGAATAAATTGAATGCTTTCACTCATTTTTAGGTCTAAACTGTCTCCAGTCCAGTAGAGTACAGTACAATAAGTTCAGCACATCAGTGACTCTCAGCTTCAGATGGGGGTAATTCAGGGTGTGTTTGATGATGTTTGGTTGAAGCTGAATCACAAAGAGAAACAGCATCAGGACAGCCTCTGTGATGTTTATCTTTATTTATATTTCATGTCTTTTTCTTTACTGACTCACGATCAAAGTCTTCCACTGCTCTGTTGCTGCTGGACTTTAATGTTTGATGGGTGTAAAAACGGGTCTAGAAATGTGTTTCTGTGCCGTTTGATCTCTCTTCACGTTTCGTCTTTGGGAGAGGATTTTTTTTTTTTTTTTTTTTTTTTGGTGCTGTTGGGGTCTTCAGAGGAAACTGTGCTCCTCACTTCTAATCAATGTGTTTGATTTGTTTTCATGTTGAAGTTTTAAATAATCCAAACCAGGGCTGGGTGTTATCAAACATTCGTTAGCTCTTGAAATATTAACATGTGAATAAGTTTTCTGGTTATGTGTATTTTTCATCTCATCATCAGATCTCAACAGAGAGCCTCACGAAGTTTAAAACGTATTGGTTGTTTTAACACTAACAGCTTTACTAACTGTAATAAGAGACGACTGATATTATTGGTGACATGGTAACTGAATGAATGTTAACTTTACTTTGGTTTGAAAACAAAAATCTGATCTGTTTTTCTTTCTGCATGATGATAATTTATCAGACACCAGCTGAAAAAGCAGAAGGCTGAAGCCCAGTGGTTTATTTTAACCTGTCCTCAACCGTCATAGGATCAATGATATGATTCAGAATTTAACATCAGTCCCAAATTAAACCAAAGCTTCAAGTAAAAATCAGATGAAATCTTTGATCATTTTTAAATTTGCAGGTTGTTAAAATCACCATCACTTAAACCCATGACAGAGGAATATACACACGTATGCCAGACTTCCTTTGGTTACTTCAGAGTACTTTGGGGGGGGGGGGGGGGGGGGGGGTGTTGTTGGAGTGATACCCAGCCCTGGTATGGTTGTGTCTGGGTGGTAACCCTGGATTTGCAAATGACACGTGTGTGTGTGCACTTTTTCATCCTCTTCAATCAGGAGACCGTATTTTTAGATTTTCCTCAGTTTGGTCAAGTTTAGAAAAGAGCTTCTTACTCAATCTGTTTAAAAAATAAAAAAAAAAAGTGACAGAATGAGGCCAAAAAGCCAGAACCTGACGGTCATTTGGCTCATGTGGGGTTGCTGTCCAGACTCATGTTGCTGAAGGTGTGTTTCTTACTGTGAGGGGTCAAAGGTCAGAATTGAAGCTGTTTTTATATGCTGTTACCATGTCACCCATGTGTTGCTGCCCCCCTCCCCATGTTCTATGTTCACACTCGGTGCCACAGATGGCGTTATAGCAGCAGAGCGCTGCTATAACGATCTGATATGTTGAGGATCATCCTGGATTCATTCTGCCCTCATCCTCCATCCTCGTCCCATCCTCGTCCCATCCCCCCAGGTTGTGTTTTATTTCGCTTTTTGTCACACACACACTTCCTGTTGTGTTCCTGTGTTTGAGCCTCATGTTGTTGATTTACGTGCTGCTGTGTGTGTGTGTGTGTGTGTGTGTGTGTGTGTGTGTGTGTGTGTGTGTTTGGATCGGCAGTAAAACACGGCAAAGCTCTCGTGTTTTACTGAAACGTCACTTCATCTGAAACAGGAACAAGCCCGCAGGACACACACACACACACACACATACTCACACACACACACTGTCAGGACATACTGTAGGCAGGTAGTGATGTACATTTGTTCAGTGAGGCAGAAAGAGTGTGTGCAGGCAACGGGTTATATAATCAGCAGATGGTCAGCGCCACACACACATTACACACACACACACACACATTACACACGCACACACATTACACACGCACACACATACCCCAGCTACATCTGTATTAATACTATTATCATCATTATTATTATTACTGTAGTTAATTGTTACATATTTAAACACGTTTGCGAAAACGTCGTTGAACTTCAGCACATCATGCAAATAATGAGACAATAGTTGATTCCAACCCCCCCCTCCAGAGCAAGTGGGGACACTGTTAGTTATTAATAATAATAATATTAATATGGAGGTTTGCAACATATTCAAGCCCTGTTTGAGAGAAAGAAGCACAAATGTTTGAAGCTACCAGCTCTGCGTGTTTTCATAAACCTCCAGCAACTCTTTTCAAAACAGACAAAATCTAGAGACTTTTTTTAGAGTTTGGAGGCTCAGACCTGAGAGCTCATGGATCTTACTCTACGTTAATGAACAGCTGGTGCTACCGAGGTCGCTCTAAGCCAATCACAGGTGGATAAGTCCTGCTTGCTCACCTGTGCAGAGGTGCCTTCCAGCTGCAGCCAGAGCAGGCGACTGTCAGCCAATGAAACGCACATGCTGACGTCTCTTTTGGGTCACACCAAGCAAAAACAAGAGTAAACAGAAGAAAGTTCATTTGTGCTTCTGAACATATTTAAGGTGTTTTTTATTCACTTTGTGCCCTGAGGTTATTCCTCCTACAGCAGCCATGACCACATATGCAAATTAGGCAATGATGTCGTTTAGGGACTTCTAGGACAGCCAATAGCTACCCTCCGTACTGAGAAGCTGGCGACATCGACTGAAAGAGAAATGTCCCATTCTTGCGCTGATCCTGGTTTTGGGGTTTAGGTCTGACATCAGACTCAGAAAGTCTCAGACTGATGAGATCCCGAGCTTCTCACCCCAATGATGGTCCTCTTCGTTCATGTTGAGCTTTAAAACCTCAAACCTGTTGATTCCTGGCCTGGCTGCACCCATGATGTGTCTGTAGTAAACTAAATACGATCTGGTTTTGACAGACTTTGTTTTATTTTGAAAGCAGGACTTCCTGTCCTGCAGGACTTCCTGTCCTGCTTGATCTGCTTTGAGTAAATTGACAATTTGTTGCTCCAGCATCCAGCAAAATTAGGAGGCGTTCACACAGATCAGATCAACCTCTGGACACTAATGCTGGGCTTACACCAAACGATTTTCACAGTCTCAGACTAAAAACTGAAAATCTTTAGTAAATCTCAGAGTTTTACCGGAGTCACGGCGCGCTCCCGTTTTCTCGATCGTTTATTGTGAGGTAGTAATCTGCGCTGTTTCACATCAGTCTTTTTCTAGTCTTGAGTTTGCGACAATATCAAACACGTTTGATATTATCGCAAGTCGCAGTGACGTAACACAATCAACAACCAATAGATGAGCGCTGACAAAAGCAGAAACAGGAAACCCGGCAGTCATGAAAAATAACGATGGAGGAACGACGGAGAAAGTGGAGCGTGGAAAAAGAGGAGCGAATGGTGGAGTTCTGGGCAGAGCATCCCTGCCTGTTGGACATCAACTCTCAAACATACCACGAAAGAGTGGAAAAGGAAAAGGGTCACTACCAGGAGCATGATGGGTGTAGTGTTGGTGCATATAATGAACAGGCAGTAGAAGAAGAACTGCTGTTTGAATCAACTCCAACACTTAACTTGCAGTCAGGATGCAGCAACATGAATCAGTCAGTCTGCGTCTTCCTCTACACTCAATCTGAGTTACAACAAGTCTCACTTTTAGGAAGCGCCATCTAGTGACACAAAGCAGCAACTACACAAAACTGAACACAACAAATGCATGGTGGGAAAAAAAAACACTAAAAGAATCTAGTTGTAGTCTTGTAATTAGTGACCCTGCAAGATTCACAGTCTTTGTAAAATCTCAGTCTGAGACTAAAAACTCAGAACACTCGTCTTTAGATGTGAGCAGGTGTGAGCTGATAGTTTTCCAGGAGTCTTTTTCAAATCTTTTCAAAGTCTTCTGATGTACAGGTAGCATAAACTAAGCTACAAACTGAGTTTACAGAGTTTGATTGTTATCACCTTTCAAACAACAAATTAAAACACTCCCTTCCCGAGAGCAAAGAAAAGTAGTGTTAAAGAGATGATCGAATGTTTTGGTAAGAGCCACGTCCTTAGGACAGTGGGTAATGGTGATCATGGGAAACGGAGTCTTTATCCTGTAAAAACACTACAGATTCTGACCACTGGTGTCACTGTGATCAACACCAAACAGGAAGTCCTCAGTGCAGTTCAGCATCAGTATCAGAGTAGAAAACATCAAACAGGGAATCATCACACTCCTATAGAGCCCCTCAGCTCCACTGTAAGTACTGGAACAATGACACATACCGTGTAGATGGTATGTTACGGTGTACACGCTACACTGTATGTACTGTGATGTAAACATGCTGCTATACAATTACTGCTGTAAGTTAACTCATGATATACTGAACTCTACTGTGTTCTGTGTGTGTGTGTGTGTGTGTGTGTGTGTGTGTGTGTGGTAGCGTAGCTGAACTGTTCTCTCATGTAACACTGACTGAAACAGATCCACCTGACACCACATGACTCCAGAGTCCACAGGGACGGAGGTGTGTAGTCGTGTAGCAGCGCTCAGTGAGTCTCTGCTGCGTGTGTGTTAATGTGTGTGTGCACCTATCGTATCGTTTATTTTAGGATAGGAAAAGTGGTAGAGCAGAGCCCGAGCCCAAAACCTCTTTTAGGTCCATCACTTCGACCTCCGACCTCAAACGCCGTAGGGCCTCCGGGGACACCACGGTAAGGAGATGAAGACCACCTACCCTCCTCTTCCTGTCTCCCTCTCATCCTCCATCTCTGACTCTCATATTTCTCTGTTCTCTCTCTCTCTCTCTCTCTCTCTCCCTCCAGTCACTCTCTTCTATCTTTGTCCCATTTTCTCCCATCAGTAAAATTTATTTTTTCATTTTTCTTTCTCCTCATCGTCCCTGCCCCTCACCTCCCCTCACCTCCCCTCACCTCCCCCCTCCTCTCCCTTCTTCTCCTCTCATCTCATCTCATCCCCAGCTCCATCATCTCCTTGCTGACTCATCATGGCCGCCCGTCTGTCAGTCAGCCATCTTTGCCTTCTGGCCCTCACCAGTTCATCTGTCCCTCAGAGAGACAGACAAAAGACAGACTAGAGGAAACAGATTGAAGACAGAAAGCGTCCGCTTTGATTCGTCAGCTCAGGTCAGGACTCGTGTTGTTTCCGGGTTTTTCTATCTCACACTGTGAGAGTCGTCCTCTTGCAAAGGAGAAGTGAAGAGGGTCAGACTGTGTGGTCTCTTCTCTCCTGTGGACCTTCTGTCCTCTCATCCCTCCTCTCTGTCTGTCTGTCTGTCTCCGTCCTGTGGCTTTGTTTCTGTCCTGTCTGTCTCGTTGTCCTCCCTGCTCTGTTGTGTTCCTGTCCTTCCTCTCCTGTCATCTTTCTGTCCCATCATCTCACCGAAAATATCCCATGAACCTTTCGGAGACTGTTTCTTCTTCTTCTTCTTCTTCTTCTTCCTCTAACAGCCGCTCTTGTCCTCTCAGGCAGCCTGCAGAGATGCGTTTTGTCCTCTAACTTCATCTCATTTTCAGCTTCTGATGGAGGCGACAGTTTTAGGAGCTGGTGAATTAAAGCTGTCGGACGCGATGATGTGTCTGAGCGTAAATGGCTTTTCCCTCGGCGAATAAATGACATATTTTTACAGCTCTGCTCATCCGACGGGAATCTCTGCCTGAGTCAAACTGACTTCATTAAAAATCTATAACTCTGGATCATTCCTGTCATCAGTGTTGATGGTTTTGACCTGTCTGTGGCCGCCGTCGCCTGCATCACACTTTTTATTTTCAGCCTCAGTTTGGAAGAAAATCGCCACTTTTGAGCCAAAATCTGAGCGATTCATTTCCCTCCTTTCTAAAAAGTCGTTAACGCTCCTTTAAAAGAGGCGATTCATCTCCACAGAGGACAGGAAGGGTTTGTTCTCTCAGCCCTCGTCGTGTTCAGCCTGTGAGATCCGTTTCACAGCCTCGACACGATGCAGGAGTCTGAAACATGCCAAAGCTCCTGTGCTGGTTTTCTGTCTTTTAAACCCACAGCAGTCGGCCATTATGCATTTTAAGTGAGGGACTGAAAACGGAGCAAGAAGCCCTCAGGAGTCTGTTCTCAGGGATCTCTCAGCGTCTGTCACTGAACGTTGAAACACGCGTGCTGCAGCTCAGGAGCCGTGTTTTGGTGCAGTGACAGGCAGCTCTACTGATCACTCAGGGGTGATGGAGGGGCTCATTTCTCTTTGTGATCATCTCTTTATTTTCTATATGAGTGTTTTTCCTCTCTCAGTGGATTTGAATGGTGTCCAGACTACATGCTGTACTACACACACACACTGCCTCTGTCCTCCTCTGCAAGCACGACCGACCTGTAGCCTGAAAGCACAGCTTCCTGTTCAGACTCAGGCTGACGCTGTTTCTACATTTACTGTTTCATGTTTGGGTTTCTCTCTCAACTTATAAATCATTCAGTCTATACAATGCATCAAAAAAAACTCCACGGTGACCTCCAGACGTGCCTTTTTGTTCTCAACCACACTGCAAAAACTGAAATGGAAGCAAGTGAAAAAACGTCTTATTTCATGATATTAAAAGATAAAAAAGACGCCTGAAAAACTTAAGGAGTTAAGAAATCTGCCACTGGGGTAAGAAAATGTATCTCGAGCTAAATAAAGAAACTAAACAGAACTTCATCAACTACTGATTTTTGTAAAAGAAAGGAAGAAACAAACAAAACAAGGGAGGACTGAACATAGAGCCTTGGGGAACTCCAGAAAAGGCTCCAGCAAGTTTTTAATGCTTGTACATAAACGATACTGCAGATACAGAAATCTAAGCCAAAAACGTCTCATTAGTCTTAAAATGAGCCACACTCACATGACAAGTCCAGAAGAAGAAGAACAATGTCTGACTACAAAGAGCTAAACATACATTCTTCTGATCTCTTTGGAAGCTTTTCTTCAATTTTTGCAGGATTTATGTCTTTCAGTATCTTGAAATGTGAGATTTTTCTTGTGTATCAGGTGAATTTGGCTCATATTAAGTCTTACATGACAATTTGTACTAAAATAAGACATAAATACTCGCCTAGACTTCAGTTAATGCAGTGAACACATAATCCTTCCTAAGTGACTCAGAACAAACGATGCTCATTTAAAAGAAATGTGGATGCTGTGACAAAGACTGATGAAAGAAGAGAATTTGATTGTTTGTGTCATTTTAACACTATTTAACTGAAAACAGTGAAAATGGATCAAATATTGAACCTGGAAAAACTTGTGCTCACTTTAAGTTTGATGTGGCATCAGCTGTTCTTTTAACACTCTAAAAAGATGTAAACATATTGGGTTAGCTAAAAGCAATAGTTTCAAGTTTGACTTAGCTGACCCTAAAACTTTTGTTTTCAACAAGCCTAAAACATTTACATGGAACCAGCTGACATAATAAATTTGATTAAAATCTTTTTGAGTGTTGTGTTTTTGCAGCCAGTCACTACAGGACACTTTAAGTACTTATTGGAATAAGGTTCCTATGTTTAGACCAAAGGTTCCGCTTGGTCCTTACCCACCAGTATTTGTTTTTATCCTGTTTTCTAGCAGTAAAAGGAAAACCTTGCTGTAAAAAAATCCCAAACCCAAATTCAACAGTTGACAAAAATAAATATGAAAACAAGCAACAGATTTTACAGTTAAAACGATCAACGTTTTAGAGTCACCTTCACTCCTGAGAGACTCAGCCTCTCTGCTGGGGCTTTTTTATACCCTTCATGTTATTAAACTGTTGAGAATTAACCTCCATAGATGGAAGAAGTTCCTTTAGGTGCTTTTTTTAAAGCCTCACAGACCCTACTCAGTGTTTCGTTGACCTTTGAAAAGTTTTTCACGCATCAAATTTAGAACAATAATAAATCTGTTATTTCACAAACTAAATAAATAGTTTAAATGTTTTGCAAGCCATCAAATTCATTATTTATCAGTACTTCACTCCATGTCTAAACTCTTTTACAACTGGTCGGTAAATAATTTCTAACCAGTGCATCAAGGAGAGCATTTGTGACAGATGTGACACAAATTTCAGCGTTGCTTCAGTCCCTGGAGAGAGCCAGCTACAGACACATCCGCTGAGATGGTACCAAACATGGCAACCAGCAGGCTGACGCATCCTTATGACTTAATAACAGGATTTTCTGATGGTTTCGTATCTAATAAATAGCTGATTAGATTACAGCGGTAGTGATTCTGTTTCTTGGCCGTAAAAGTGGAAAAATCATCTGTCAGATCTCCAAATATTCTCACAGTGAAAAGGAGAAACTGTCCGGTGCTTATTGAGCGCTCACATCTGTTTCTATGAGAGCAAAAAGCTCTCAGGTCCCAAAGCAACAGGATATTAACACAACTTCAACCATACAAGACTCAACATCTCTTCTACTGGGAGTTAAACCCACAACCCGGTCAGCCCTGCTGCCTTGCTCTGATGTGGCTCTGAGATATTAAAGATTAATGTCCCCTTTGGCAAAGCTGAGGTCACATTTCATGTGAACGTATGTTTAATTCAGCAGAAGATGAAACATCCGGCTATTACTTCAACATCACTCGGTCCAAAGCTTTAAATAGGTTTCCATATCTGAAAAGTTTTGTGTCTGCTGCGGTGGGATGCTTCAGCCTGCAGCCAGAGGAACAAAAATCTGTGGATGGTCTTAAAGAAGATCCTTTTTTTCTTATTAATGACATCGATTTGCTCACGTCACAGCCATCAGACTTCACACAGGAACATTGAGTTCTTTAGACCGTTCAAAAGACGGACAGCCCCCAAAATTTTACACGAAGACCGTGGTCAGATTATATCTTCTAAAGTCCTCACTTAGCATGATGCTAACAGTAGATAATGGGAAATCCCATAAAGAAACAACAAAGCTAGCAGGGTTAGCGCATTTACAATTTCATCCTATACGAAGTACATATACGAGTATAGTATACGAAGTGTCTGTTGGACCAGTAATGAGTCTAAGAGATGTGCAGGATAAAAGCATCAACGTCACACAATACTGCAAAAAGTTACAGGTTACGGCTGTAGAGGTTCACCCTGTGTGTTTTTATCAGTGGACTTTCTACAGCTGGCTGTTCCCGGAGTAACCCCCAAACTTTTTTGGGGGTGTCACTCAAAATATTCATAAAAATGGGCCTTTGAGATAAATCCTTAAGTCTTTATTGAATTGTCTTTATTTTCGAGTAGAAGTCCAGATAATGTGTCCACTGGAAGTACAGTGAGGCAGAATCAGAGGTCCACCCTTCAGGCTCTGAGGTTGGTGTTGAATTAATGGATCTGTTTCCTTTGCTTCTTTCTCTCTCTGCCCTTTTTGTCCCTCTCTTTGTAGCCGTACCCGACTGACATCACCGGCCAGCTCAACCTATCAGATCCGTCCGTCAGCACCGTGGTGTGAGAGATGGAAAGAGCTTCACTGCTGCTGCTGAGCCACACACAAACACACACACACACACACACACACACACACACACACACACCCTCTGGACACACACACACTTATATAAACAAACAGGCATCATGTAAACACACAGACGGACGGACTGAATCCCTCTGAGACAGGAAGGAGAATATGATGGCATCACTCTGTGCCAACACACACACACACACACACACACACACAATCCATCTGTTTTCCCAATCCCTAAACACACTCACACTCAAACACACACATACACACACATACAAATACATATATATACACATACACACAAATAGTCGCCTTGCTCCGCTTGTAGCCGTCTGCCTCCTCCAATCAGAGGGTTTCTTCTGAAAAAAGCTTTTGAAGCTGGTTTTCTTTTGATGTCATCGGTGTTGTACAGTTCATTCTGTTTCCTCTTCCTCACGCTGATCGATCGCACTGACTCATCAATCCTTCTCTTCAGTTCTCAGTTTGGTTTATTTTGCCGGAAAACTTGTGTTCCAAATACCAGAATGTTTCCTCCAAACGGAAACAAACAAAGATCTGTTGATGGATCAGGAATGTGTTGATTGATCAGGAACATATGGATGGATAAGAACTAATCAATCAATCAATCAGGAGAATCCGTCAATCATTTGAGATGTTCTGCGTCAGTCTGGCACTCTCTGATCAATCAGGATGGATCTCACACTCGCTGATTGATTGATTGATTGATTGATTGATTGATTGATTGATTGATTAGTAACTCAACTGGGAATCTGTCTGTCGATCAGGGTCCCAGGTGAGTGGTTGCTTGTTCATCCATAGGGAACCTGTCGATCAGCCCTGATCCATGATCAGGGTGCGATCGGTGATCTGAGCCTCTGGGTCAGGAAGTACCTTTAGCATCTGTTTCCAAGCTCACTGAAGCAGCCGGTGTGGATCCATCACACGGTGGTCGTTTCCTCTGACATCGAGCTCAGAGTGGGAGGCTCAAATTTTGTTATGGTCTTCAACTTTGACTTGAAAATTTAAGAGAAATTGACAAATAAACGTCTCATAGTGGTGGGAAGTTTGAGCATCTAAAGAAGTTACTGAAAAGGCCAATAAACCTCAGCTGTGATTTCACAAAAGAAAAATCGGCTTCACTTGATCAAAACCTTGAACAAAAATGACCAATAATATAAACTTTAGCTCCCAGCTAGTGAAATATTTGATCCCCTGCTGCAAACGCTGAAAAAAAAGAGCTTGAAACAAGAAAAACTCAGTTATCATAGCTTATATAACAAAGTGAGATTTACTCAATCCTAGTGTCGGCATTTACGTCCGCTTTTCTGCCTCAAACTCAGAGTTGAAACCTCTGATGGTGAAGTTTGTCAGTGAGAGGTAAGTACTCAAGCAGGTTTTTTTCCGTTATTGATTTTTTAGTTTTGTTTTCTCCTCACGGCCGATTCTGGAGCTGGATGATCAGAAACGTTTTCTTAAGAGGTTTGCTTTAGACGGGGAACCTCTACAACCAAGCTCAAAAAGCTAAATGTCTATGAACAGAATCTAATCTAATCTAATGTTTAATGAAAGTGACATGAATTACAGAAGTACAACATAACATTTATTTCACTGGAGCTCACATGATGACACCGGGGCTGTGACGGTTAACATTAAATCTGTACATCTGCTCAGATTTGGTAAGTTAACTAATGTAACTTCAAAATAACGAGTTAGGAAATATTCAACCTCTGCACAGTGGGATCAGATAGAGAAATTAAGCAACTTAAAGTAGTTTATTTTTACTGTAAAGATGGGTGTGTGTATGTGGTTCCTGCCTCTAGTGGACACTGGAGGTACTGCGGTTTCAGGCTTCACACAGTAAAACTGGAGGTTACCACCTGCTCTGACAGTAAAAACATTTGAGCCTCCTTTCCGGGTATGATATCAAAGAAAGATGGCCACTGTCTAAATGTTATTAATGGCTTCCCACAGCCGAGGCTGATGGGTAATGAAGTCATTAGAAGCATTCCTATGGTCTGCTTTGAAGGAACCACACAGGTTGGTTCAGTGAGTCAGGAAACGCTTGTTGTTCTCTACCCACCCCTGTAACCATCCACTACCACCAGAAAGACGGTGATCCCCTTTTCTATTCTAGACTTTATTTGTAAACGAAGAATTTTGTTTATAGAATTAATTAAAACAGATGTTATTAGATGATTTACTGCACTTTAATTCCTAGTGTATAAAATGTTTTTAAGCACATTCAAACAGGTTTGTCAAACATTTTACGCAGCTTTTATTAAAAGAAAAGCTTTGTGAGGTATCAGAGGGACAATCAAAAGTCTACAGATGAACTTTTTGTTCCTTTTGAAAATATAATTCATAAAGGATATGAAAATATCCTTTTTCAGTTTTTTTTAATAATTCCACGGTTCATGTAATCATTATGTCATTGTTCGGCCCAACAATGACAAAAATGTATTGATTTTAGGTTTTATACGTCAAATTTAAATATCTGTTTATTTGGTTGAAAACCTTTAAGATATTGTGGTTTTATCCTGTGCAAATGTCTTTGGCCAGAAGCTGTGAATTAGCCATAAGTTTCCAGTGTATTCAGTCTTCAGTTTTCCCATATTGCCCCCTGAAAACATATTTTAGCCAACGTAACAAGTTCCTGCTGAACATCCTGTTTCAAAAAGACAAAGTTCAATATTTGTGGTTGTAGCATCTTTTTACGTCAGTTACTTTTGATAAGTTAGTCTGCAGAACTTTAACTTGAATACTAAAACTAGTTCTGATCTGACAGCTCAGTCATGCCATCTGTGTGATGTGAATGTCACTAAATACAAAAGTATTCAGTTCAAACAACAACAATGACTTCCTGAACCAGAGACTCCGCCCACCATCCCCTGACAGTCCCAGGGCATGATGGGATACATAGACTGCTCCACTTTCCACTGTCTCTGCTGAAGATGTCAGTCTCTGTCTACCTCAACCACACTGTAACTCCCACCTGCCAGAAACTGATGTCCTGTGAAAACCTCCTAACTCCTGGCCGGCCTGTGCTCACAGGCCCAATGGAGTCACGAGGTTTTCACGCTGCAGAAGCGATGTAGCTGCCGTCTCTTAAGTCAAACTTATGAAATGTGTTCTTTGAAAAATACATGTGTGCATGAAAAAAAAAAAATGAAAACCTGAGCCGAGAGCCTCACTGAGAACACCTGAGATACCTTTCCTTAACCTTTTGTCATTTTGGAGTGTGTTATTACACACACATTCAATCACCACAGCTCCTTATTCTCCACAAGTCAGCCTGCAGAGAAAAAATCTACAAACTCACAGCAAACATAAACAATCTGAGGACCCGCTATGATTTACAAATTATATTACTGCAAATTTCTAAGACTAATGTTGGAAGAAGCAAAAACCAGCTAAAGATATTCACCTTTAAAGTGACAGCTACAGTATTTCTACACATACTAACACTAGAGAACCTAAATGTGAGGAACCAAAACCAACCTTAAAAATAAATATTTGTAGCTAAAGCTCAGATAACATCTAAAGCTAACAAGTTGGTCATGTATCATAATGATAATGTCATCTTCAGTGTTTTATTTCCAGCTGAATAACACTTAACCTAATGTATCCAATAAGTGAAGCTTAAACAAAGAACAACTCAAAGACACTAGCTTTTAAAATTAGCAAGGCTTGTAGAGCTAATGCTAGCACAGTTAGCTGTAAGCTAACAGTAAAAGTCCTGTTGCTTAAGCATTACAACGTAAAAATGTAGACCAATACAGCTTGAAAAAATAAGAACAACTGTAACTGTTCTGGAAGCTCCCTGCCCTTCCATGTGCATATGTGGAATGCCAAAGCCTGAGGCAGGGGGAGCAGCAGTAAAGCTGACATAAATGACCTAAATCAGCCTTTTAATAGTTATTCCACCCTCTGAAATTGCAGGATTATGTTAACTAGTTGGTCCATTTTCATATGGACAAGTCAGAGGTCTAAGATTCTGAAAAATGATTCGCCCTACGTTGATATTAGCATCACCACAGTGAGAAGTTTTAAACCATAAAAGACTCTTAACAGAAATACTAACACTGTGTGCCAGACATTCACATCTAAAGAATAGTTACTGTTAAAAAAACATTACTACTAACTAGGGAGAAGCATTTCAAGCAAAACTACTTTTTGATAGTCATGGTTAATTACTCATCAACTATCTGAACAGTTATTAGCATTTTTTGGTTATTTAATGGCATAAAGTGAAAAGCTTTCAGATGATCTTCAGCCCCCATCTGGCAGATCCCCAGTACTAACATAGCAATTTGTTACCAATACCTATTTGATTAATATCCCTAATATCCCTCTGCTGTTAATGCTAATAACATTAAAGATAATTAGTTAGCACTGGGAGGTTAGCACGTTACTGGATAAAAACTGTTAGGATCCTCATATCCTTTTGCACTTCGCATCCTGAACTCTTATTTCTTTCTCCAACTAACAGTAAAATACTCAAAATGTTCTTTTGTGCAGCTTTTAAGACCAAACATAGCCATAAATACCCACATGGAATACTTTATTAATACTTCTAAGCAATGTGTGACTTTTTGAGTACTTATTTTAGCATCGTACAGGATGCTGTTTATGTTTCAAAGGCCAAAAAATGTCTCCAGATACTTAACTGTTTTGCTCTTAAATGCATTAGCTTTCTTGTTTTCTTCTTAACCCATTGAAATCATGCAGAAATCAGCTTAGACTTTTATTCAGCATACTAAAAACAAATTAACATTTATCACAGTATTAATTTGGGTTGTACCTTTAGTTGGCTAAAAAATTAAACATTATTATCCTCAGTAGTCAGCATAACAAACTCGAGTTATATGAATTCAGAACATTAATGGTAGCCTGAACGCTGCTCGTATGTTGTGTCAAAGGTGTTAAACAAAAAGCTGACACTAGCTGGGGCGCAGCTCCAGTAAGGCTGTTACTATTACCCCGATGTAAACGAGCACAGACAACAAACCGTTTCTGGTTGGTATATGATCTAGTAGATGAAGATAGAGTTCTGTGTAGTCTGTGTGGTTACACTGACAGAAAACCACTGAGCCAGAGCAATGAGGAACCAGCACAGGCATGAGGATATTAACTGGCCACTGGGGCTAGCTCTGCCAGTGTTAGCCACACACTCAGGAAACCAGTGACCCCGATTCTCAGACTGGGAGACTTTCTTAGCGTTAGACTGGTTGGCTAGCCAGAATGTTGATATCTGTCTATTTAAAGTGACAAAGTACTGACATTAAATATGTGCTGCTACTAATAGATCAGATTATATTCTACGTATTTCATTGTTTGAGGTTTGTTGGAACAATCTTTCACATCTCTGCAGGCCGATTCTCATTTTTCAGTTTGCATCAGAAACAACCTGGTTGTTTTGAATGTGATTTGCAGTTTCTGTATTGTTCCAGTCCAGCTGTTTTTGAAGAGGAATTAATATTGATCAAACGGCAGAAATTGTCGTGGACAGTTGAGCATTCAGAAGCTGAACACAACCTTCCTCTGTTCTCAGTGACGTTCGTTTGTTTGTTTGGCTCACTTCCCTGATACACATGTAACACTGATGCTGTTAAAAAGGGGAGCTGCACCACATGATTCACTTTAAACCTGGATCATTACTGACTTTATGTGTTCATTTCACGACTTATTTCTGTTTGACATATTTAAATAGTTTCATATAGAACTGAGTCACCAGCAGATCAAAGGACTTTTGAGGACTTTTTAAGTGATCTTGAAAATTCTCACTTCTAGACATGTGCCTGATTGTAATCCACTACTTAAAATGAGATTATTAACACCAAAAGTGGTGATTTATAAATGCATTTCTCAGTGCATGTGGTCCAGTCAGATATTCCTGGTAAAACATAAATCCATTTAGACCAAAAGGACGTCTGAGCAGAAGAAAGCTAAACAGGAGAGTGACAGAGCAGGGGCTACAACAGTGGTTAAGCTTTTTGTGATTCAGTCCCATCCACATGCAGCAGATACACTGAAGGGATCTGATCAAAGTTGGGAGTCTATCAATAAAAGGCAGAGCCAGTAGCTGACCACTGGGAGGACATAACCAGGATTCACTAACATTACAAGTTACGGACGCGTCAGAGCACCAGACTGTGAGTCGTGCTTAAATACAGCCAGCTTCTAAACTACGGTACGAGCTGAGTTTTCAACATTTGCTTGTTTGTCACATTTGAAACAATAGAGCTACATATGTTAAAATGCATTACCTCATTACTTTGTATCTGGTAAAAAAGTTGTCTTTAATAAGAAAACTGTGTTATAGAAGAGCTGATCATTTGCTTCAAAACAAATACAGGCCTTGGTAAGCATCATGTCCTCAGGACAGTGGGTACAAATGAGATAAACTGACACTGATAAAAATATCACATGGTAGCTAATAATGTGAGATAGTCAGCACACACTTGTACAACATGTTAATTTGGTGCAATAACTTGAAGCAGCACGATTGGTAACAGGCTCTGCTAACCTGCTAGATGTCAGCAGTGTTGCTTTAAACTACATTTGCTGACAATCACATATTTAAAAATAACTCAAAACTCAACAAGTTCAATTCAGTTCCAGGAGCTCCTTACCTCTCCATGTGCTGCCAGGGAGAGCACACCTCTCCTTGCTTTCTATCCACTGTAATGATTGTTTTATGTCCAGCTAAGCTATGTGACTAGCCAAAACCAACCTTACTGATAATATATATCTTTGAATGTAGGATCTTTGTTAGTGTGGCTAATGCTCAGATAGCTTCTCAAGCTAACAAGTTAGTCATGTATAATAATGGAGAAGTCATTTTCAGCGTTTTTCTGACCTGCTGGATAACACTAAAGCTTACATACATGGTGAAGCTAAAAAGTAGAATGGCATTGCTAACACTGTTAGCACCAGCTATAGCTAACAGTCCTACCACAAACACCATAATTCAGTCAGGACCACTAAATAAGATTCTCGTCTTGGAGCTGCATGCCCCTTCCATGCGCATATGTAAGCCTGCGGATGGGAGAGCACACCTCAAATATCTTTCATGTGCATACATGAAATGCCACGGCAGGGAGAGCGTCAGCAAAGGTAACAGAAGAGAGCGAGCATCAGTGACGATACGTACAGCACTGGTAAACCAAGAGTAAGCAGAATAATGCAGTTTAAAAAGAGACATTTAGCTCTGTCCCAGTTTGAATCCCTGCAGGTGTCTGTTACGACACTCGCGCAGCTGATTTGATGATCTCTAACTCTCATGTTGTGTTGTTTCATAGACTGCTGACACTCCACTGTAGGTCACCCCCAAATCCCGCCCCTTTAAGTCATATTTCAAGATTTAAAGCTACGTCCAGACAACAGATGATAACAGGATGTTTTATAAAGCCATGCAGCTCACACAGTCAGTATCAGAAATGATCCCCATATTAAAAGTAATGTGTAAAAGATTGTTTTTGTAAATGTGTTCAAAACAGTTGTTTCCTTTTAAAGTGACTCAGCTTGTGCAGCTCACCCTCACAGTATTTCTACAGATGTCACGATGTGACGTCACACGATGATGTCCTGAAGTTTAAATGCTTTTCTTTTCTTTGAAGCACTGATGTAACTTTGTAATTTTTCCTCTGCTGTTGTTCCGATGACGATATCGTCGTCTCACTGTTTATATTTAATCTATAATCACGTCTGAACTGATCTGAGGTCAGTTTGTTAAAGCGCTATGGTCACATTAAACTGCAGTCGAGTTGAAGAGTAGAGGAGTTGTTTCCGTGCGCACATATTTTTGGATTCTTTTGATTTTTTTTGACGTCTGTTATCACTGAAGCTGCAGAGAAGACGTTTTGCTCCCCGCTCCCTCTGCGCAGCAAAAAAACGGTGAATCGTGACCAACATGAGTTTGTGCTGTATTTTACTGAGGTTTGTTTTCTGACTGGTCATCCAAAGTTGTGTATATAATATATATTTTCTCAATATGTCAAAGAGGGAGTTATGTATCTTGTAATTTCACCACAAACTGCTTTTGTCAGATTTTCCCACAGAGACCAGAACAAGTGACGCCTCATCTTGCTGGTCGGCCTGTGAGCTTAAAACACTTTAGACAGGACATGACATGTAGTAGTAAAGCTCCTGCAGAAACAGGAAGTCATGTGGTGATACATTCGTAGGTGAAAACAGGTATATTAAGTGTTTAGTGTGACCAAACTTGTGTACAGCGTATACGGAAACTTATATATTCAGATTCAAGTTTTCGGTAATAAATGAACATTTAATGAGGTTTAAGGAGTTTCTGACAGATTTGTGCTAGAATTATTATTCTGAATATTTTAAACTGCTGTTAAATGAAACCATATATTTACATGTTTGTTTGGTTTTATTTGTTTGTTTGTTTTTTTTTGAAAAATTGAAGAATTGTTGGTTCACCTATGGATGGAGAACATTCTTTTGTTTGTGCTAAATAACCTATTAAAAACTAAATTGTCTAAGAAGAGCATGCTTTGCATACATTATTGGAAATATTTAAAGGTACAGTGTGTAAAATTTGGCAACATTTAGCAGGACAGACTTTGCAGAAATGACATTGATTCTACTTCCCTGCATGAGTCATTGCAGGTCGGTGGTTTTTGTTCTCCGTGGTCCCGTCTCTGACATTTTGTACGCTCTAAAACAATAGTTGTTGAAATTCATCAAATGAAAGCAAAAGCTTTCTCTTTGGTATTTTTCCAGAGGTAATTCAATCCTCTGATTGCAGCTTTGTGCACAGCAGATAAACTAAATATTGACTTTCAGTCTGAAGGTCTACGAAGCGCCATTGCATATTATCTTCATTTACCGAGGCTGAACTTACAACCGACTGACCCAACCATCCTGTGCAGTAAGTACAGTTCATGAACTTTATTTATGTAGTTTAAAACAAAACTGAAAAGCTGCTAAAAGCAAAACTACAATAACTCTCTGTGTGTGAACCCACTGAGAGACGAGGGGAGGTCTAGACTTCGCTGCGAATCCCAATGAAATTAGATAATAGCACACAGAACTTTTTCTCCCTAATGTTTCAGAGTATTTAGAGCAAGAAGGAACATGACCCATGTCCAGGTACATGTCCAGGGTGCAATTCAATTCAAATGAATGTGGAAAACATAACAGATATAAAAAATAATATAACTGTAGTCACCAAAACTTATTGGTTTTGAAGAGAATAGAATATGAGGAGTTTTCAAAGTCCATGTGAGGACTTTTTAAGTGATCTTAAAATAATCTGACTTTTATTTATTTGCCTGATCATAATCCATGATTTAGAATAAGATTATTGGTGCACAACTTGATCATTTCTAAATGATGTTTCTCAGTATATCTGTGGATGGGTCCAACGCAAATCTGTTTATGGCAGCAGATCAAAAGTCCCTACGATGACACAACACCAGCAAAGTTCAGCAGAGAGAACTAAGACAAGTCCTTTTCTCTGCTGAAAGGATTTCTTGGATTTATATTGTAGTAATGGTGGAAAGTGGAGCAAAACTGTCAATAAAAAGGAGGTCAGAGCAGAAGAAAGTGAAACAGGAGAGTGATAGAGCAGGGGCTGAAACACGGCTTCATCTGTTTTTGATCATGTGCATTTCAACCCACATGCAGCAGTTATTCTGCAGTGATCTGTTCAAACTTGAGAGTCCGTCAGTAAAATGAAGAACCAGGTTTAGGGTGACCAGGTGTCCTGCAAATTGAGACAATGTCCCACATTTGTTTGGCTCTCCAAAGTGGAGGGCAGTCACCTTTATCAAAACATGACGAGAGGGCTATCACCACTGCCTGTCTGCTGTCAGTCAATTAACATACACGTGGGGTCAAGAGTTCATCCACCTGTCACCTGTGTCCTCCTTACCTCACCAGAATGCACATTTTGATAGAAAGAGATGGAACTTCCCCAGAGAAACAAGAGAAGGAAACGTGTTTATTTATGGGTGAAACCAGTGCAGTTTGATTCACAGCAAGTGTTTTGGAAACTTGATCAGTTTCATCTCCATCGCCCATGAAGGTGAGGATGATGTGAAGTGGTTCATGTTATGATGTGACATAAGGAAGTAGAAAAATCATTTTAGTTTTTATGAATATTATATATTTTCCTGTGACATATACGTTTATTTCTCTTTAATTTGGAAAAATTCCATTAAACAAAGAAAAGCTAGAACATAAATGCACAAATGAGCAAACTATGTGCAATCAAATCTAATTATTGATAAGCTTGGTCTCAATAATAATGATGTTCTGCAGTGAGATGGCTGGTCCAACAAGGAAGTGGAGGGCGCTGAGGCTCCTGATCTGTCTCTGCCTCCTCAACTTCACTGGACAGTTTGGTAAGTAAGACTGCCTCCATTATTTATTTTACTGTCCCTCAGAAACGATGACACACCCTCACATTTAGGGAGGAAAGAGCAAAGCCGGTCTGTCGTTCGTGCTGAACTAATCATTACATTCTTTCACCAAGAAAACACGTCACAAATTCATTCCTGCTCTCAGGCCTGTGAATTTAAGAGGAGAGGAAGGAACAGACCAAGTGCTTCCCTACAGGGGGGGGAGATCATTTCTATAAGCATCATGTGCATTTTGCCACCTCTGTCAGCAAAGCTGTCAGTGAGAACTTGTAGAGAAAACGCATCTGGTGGCTCATGAGGTGCTAAATTTGTGTGACAGAGGTGAGAGAGGATGAGTGGGAGGAGCTTGGCCCTGACATCGCTGCACTGCACCGCCTCAAAGGACTGTCTGAACAAATGTTCCATGAAAGGATCCGACAACCTCGAACACAAAGGTATCCTCCACTTCATCTGCTTTTACCAAATTCATCTAAGGGGACAAAAATAGACATTTGCATGCACTACCATTTGTTTCTATCAAAGGCTGTTTCTAAACGTGTTGATTGAAAGTGAAGGGAACACGAACATGCATGAAAAAGTCACAAAGTCTGTTTCCATCTTAGGGACACATCCATCCATGCCACCAGAGTGGAGAGATCCAGTGAAAGGTGAGGAAGTCTACAAGTATGTCTTCATAAAACTGTCTTCTGGAGATATTTTCATCCAGAGCCCTGTCCTAAGGTATCTTTCTGTCTCTCTGAGTCACCAGTCAGACAGATTCAGTTTTCAGTCCCTGCTCCTCATAGTTCCTTGACCTTTGGAAGGCACTGCCCTGCAGGAAGGGCCTCTTCAAGTCCGAGATAAATCACCCTGAAATCCAGACTCAAGTTCCTGCAGTCACAGAAAGCAAAATCAAAGTCACTGACTGCCAGGACTAATAAATCCTTTTCTTTTAGTGGAGTGGAGATCTAGATCTCTTTGACAAGGGTGACCTGGCCAAGAGGTCAGCAGCACACACCACAATAAACAGTTCAGTGATTACAAGAATACTTTAAAACAATGATTTGGTAATAAGTTACAGATGATGTGCTGAAAGTGAATCAAAATACAAGTCCATAAATACAGGCTCTGATCCAAAGTCTGACCGGAGAGGGTTCCAGAAGGGGCAGCAAAGCTGAATGCTTTTTTTCCCATAATTTTACTTGCTGCATTCAAACGTCATACAGACTTTATAACAAATAATTAAGATAAGCGTTCTGATCTCTCAGGGTGGACCTCGGTGAAAAACTGATGGGTCTGCATGATGCTTTGGAGGGGTGTGTGGAGAGTTTCCCATCTTGTGTAATCCAGGCTGAACAGGTTGGTGTATCATGAAATAAGTGAGTTTAATAAAATGAAACAGCTGTACATTAATCCAAAATAATCCATTTTTTTAAAAAAATTTCAAGCCTTGCAATTTTTAGGTGGAAGAATTAATCCATTCAAAAATGGTTCATTTTGAAAAACACAGCAAAAGATCTTCGTGAGATCCAAATGACACTTGTCCAGCTATTTGTGCTAGAAAGCTAGCACTGCCCAATTAGCTTACCAGCTTCACCTTGCAAGTCAGTGGGTCAACACAAAATATATGATACATGATCGCTTGCATTTGATGTGAACGTGATGTGATGTGGACTTTATCAAATTCTGTTCAAAGTTATTACACCAGTGTGGCGCTCTGTAACCTCATCACAAAGATGTTTCACATCAGAATCAGAAATACTTCATTAATCCCAGAGGGAAATTCAGTGTTACCGTTGCTCTTACATGGTACAGCAGTTGGGAGTAATATTCATTGTATTTTTCTGGTTTTCCTGTTTTTTCTTGCAGGATTTGGATGACTTCTTGGCAGCCATTAAAGATCATAAGATACAGGATTGGCTCTTTGGTGCTTCCGAGATCTCGCACAGCTACAGTCAAAAGTTTCTGGTCATGACTGATGAGGAAGAGGCAACAAATGATAGAGTACAACAAGAATACAGCATGGATCCTTATTACTCTGTAATAGTGAGCAAGGATTGCCTGAACAATGTGTCATGTCTGCCAGAGGCAGACGGATACAGTGTGGTGAAAGTATTCGGAAGAGTTTCAGATGATGGTCAAAGTGTTTCTGGCCTGTCTGGTTCCTCTCTTGCAGAGCTGATGCTGAAACCATCATTTAGAGGTGTGCCTGTTTTCTCCCTCGACGGAAACACAACCACAAACTTCCACTATAACTTCATCCGGGTTCTAATGATGCGCGGTCACCAGGCAGTCTTGGAAACAAACAGGGGGAGTGATCAGGTTTACAAGGTCATGAATGAACCTGACACAGTTTCTAGCCGCCAAATACCTCAGCGACCGGTCGATCACACGACGCGGTACGACAACCAGCAGATAATCATGTTGCAGGATGATCCAAGAGTCAGAGCAGCAGCTGCTGCCCTCTATGAGAAGCATCCCTCAGTTAGCTCCGTCTACATTCTTGACAACAACCGGAAACCAAAACTGATATTTGGTGATCCAGTTCCTCTGTCAGAGAACAGCAGACTGACGCTTGTAGGCCATGGCAAGACAGACAACGCGGGAGAGGGGAGAATGGCTGAATTCACAGCATCAGACTTAGAAAAGATCATTGAGCACACCTACAGGGTTGGTGATGAAATTAAAACCATCAATATAGTGGGCTGTGATGTTGGATCAGATAAAAAGTTTGCTGAAACCCTGCTCAAGGAGCTCCATGAAAATGCTGGCATCAAAACAGAGCTTCACCTCAGGGACACTGTGCTTCAGGTCAAACACACAGGAGAGAAAATCACCCAAGAGATCACTGCAGATGGGATAAGATGGCGGCATAAAGATGAAAGCAAAAAAGTTGTGGCAACTCTGGACAGGAAGGGAGAGGTAATCATTCGACAGGAGTCTGGCAGTAAAGGGGAGGCTGTGTTTACCAATGAAAGAAACTTCCTTGGGGGGAAAAAATCTGTACCAGATCGATTCAAAAAGTTCAGACATGACCAGCCAACATCACCAAAAGATTTTATTGACCAAAGACTTTATACACAATTTGACAATCCTGAACAAGTTCGGGGCTTTAGCCATGAAATCCAAGCTTTGTCCTGGGAGATGTTTCACAATGAGCTACCTCCACTCCGAAAAGTGAACGCAGAAAAATTGCAAATAGAAGGACATTATGAAATGGGTATAAAAATCAAACTTGAAAAGATGAAGGAAGTTGACCGGAACAATATAGAGGAAATACGATGGGGGGCTACTGAAGCGGAAAAAAGGAACATGCTTAATAGATGTTATGAGATTAACTCAGTAGAAGATGTCCGAAGTGTGATCCACCACTTTGCGACAAACGGAGAGAATGGGCCTGTATACCTGATGATCAAAGACTGGATAGTGGTCACAGATCCTCAAAGTTTGTATGTGTACCTGATTGGTAAGAAACTAGACAACAATCAAATTGAAAACAAAGCTGGAAGTAAAATCAGGGATGTTATTAATGAACAAATCGGCAAAGAAAAATACCCAGACATGAGAAAAAGCATTCTTGGAAAAAGAAAACAGACCCCTTCTGAATATCAGGAAAAAAAGATGAAGTATGCAGATTTTGTGAAGGATGTGTTTGTTCCAGATCACACAACCAGCAGTACACTCTCCACTGAGGCATGGCACACCACTTATTTTGCTGCATCTGTAATTTCTGAATCTACCAGAAACTTTAGGACATTTCCCCTGATTCTTATGGCCCTGGACATGATCCAAAGGGGTGATAACAATGCACAAGAGAAGGGACTGAACTTTCTCTTTGAGGATCATTCAATGACTTTTGGAGGTAGTTGGATTGACCCTGGCAGTCGAGGACATACTGGCAGTTCAACACCTGAAGAGTCTACCAAATTGTACAACAAAAATGCAAAAACTCGTCAAAATGAGGGACAGTTAATGAGTTCCCTTAAGGACGTTGTAACAAAAGAAATAGAATTATACAAATTTTGGAGTGAAAGGAATGGAGAAGAAGGAAAGTCTCAAATATTAAACATGGCAGACAATTACAAGTCTGCTAAAAGCAATACAGATGGTGAATCCATTTCCCAGCATTATGAAAAGTTCAAAAACACACTTGAACAAATATCTAACACAAGAGCATCTAAAGCTAGCAGTAACACTCCAGCATCTGGTTCATTAGGGGGCTATGATGACAGTCATGTTACTTCTCAAGATTTAAAATCTGCCACACAGTTGGAGAGTTCCTTCAAACTTGAATCGTACTACTCCAGGGCAAGAGCACTGTCATCTGAACAAATCCAGAATCACTTACAGGCCAAATACGGTAAAAATCAAATGAAGCTTAAGGTCCAGGAAGGCAGTGCCAGGATCGAGAATGGAGAATTTTTTTGCCACCTTGTGTCCGAGGGTGCAGAACCTGTTGAGCTTAGGATTCCATTATCTCCAGACAGCCGACACTACAATGAAAAGATGAACACGATGCTTGAAACAGCCATTCATGACATGGAGAAGCATGTTTCAGTCCCCTCTCATAAAGGCAGTGACTTTGTCGAGCATGCTGGGAATGCTGTGTCAGCAGTCGGCCTTTTCTTGGGAATGAAAGGAGCTGTTCGTGCCTTTGAAGAGGGTCACATCAAAGATGGTGTGGTGGGAGCTTTACAAACGGCTCACGGAGTGGCAGCTATGACGACATCTGTAATTGCAAGACAGGCTCTTTCCTCAGAAACCAGAATCGCCAGAGCTTCTGCGGTGATCATGAAAAGCCCTGCAATGAAGGGTGCTATGGTTGCTATTCCAATAGTTGGGATTGGATTTGGGATTTATAACTTTGAACAGGATTTGGAGAGAGGTGACACACTTGGGTACATTGATGCTGTCTTTGATGGGACTATGGTTGCTCTTGATGTTGTTGAGCTATTACAGCCTGAATTGGCGCCATTTATAGCTCCGATAAACTTGGCATTGTCAACAATACGGATGGTCTTTGATGATATTTTTATGGGCATCCAGGATGAGCTAAACAGCCTCCCTCCGGATGCTGGAATTTTGCAGAAACTATTAGCTGTTAGCATTGGCTTTGTGGAGGGAATTAACAACTTTGAAATCCATGTGCTTGCCATTGTTTTTGATTTTCGTTATGATGAAATAAGACAAGGACGGAAACTTGTAGAAGAGATGTCAGACTATCGTCGATACTATAAGGTTACAACGGAAGACGATGGATCCCATGTGGTTGATTTCACTGGCGGTAGCTCATCTTGGAATGGAGGGAGTGTGCACTTTGTCCTAGCTGAGCACGGACCCTCTGAGCTCTGCATGGACTTTTTTGTATCCAGTGATGAGAGTATTGGGAAGAGGTGTTGGAGCATTAACACAAAAGAAAGCAACGATATCATTCTTGGCATTGGGGAATCCCATCAGTTAGAATACAAAGAACTGCAAATGAAATTGTTCATGTTTATCCCTATTGGCTCTGTAACGGTGGTTTCGGGTAGAAAAGAGATAGAAAGTTCAAGATATGGGGTATACACAGGTAACAGAAATGCTAATCGTTTTTTTGCGGTTCAGAAAGCTGATGATGACCACACAATTGAAGTCATGCTAAGTTACTATTACGTAATTTATGGCGAACCAGGTGATGACATGTTTTTCCTTGGCCCACAGAAAAGTTATGTTCAAGGCGCTGGTGGTAAAGACACTTACATCATTCCTGAAAATGGAGGTAGAACGATCATTAACAATTATGATCCTGCCAAAGCACAAGACACTCTTCATTTTAGTGTTGCTTATAGCCACATTTCAGTGTCCAAATCTGGAAATAATGTTGTGTTAATGTACGAGGGCAGTCACATGGTGGTTATAGAGGGGTGGTTTTTAGGAGACGCGTATCAACACATGAACTTAATGTCAGGAGACGGGGTCATATTTGAGATCCCCACCACAGTCATTTCTTCTGTACAGTTGGTGGCGAGAGGAATTAACAAAATGTACCAAACTGGGGGTGTGACTGTGAACACACTAGAGCCACTTTTCAAGACAGTTACAAACATTGTTGGGTCCAAGTTTAATGACATTCTCATCGGAAACGAAGAGAGAAATGTGATAGAGGGAGGGGGAGGTCACGATTCAATGAAAGGCGGTGAAGGAGAGGACATGTACATCGTCAAAAGCAGGAGTCAGTCTTCGGTTGAGATTGACAATCACTCAGAGGATCTTAAAACAGACATGGTCACAATAGAAGCAAATCTTCACTCCTTTACAGTCAGAGTAGAAAGACAGAATCTCGTTTTACACGCTTTTCAGGACAATACAGTCATCTCTGTGACTTTGAGGAGCTGGTTCAGCTCACCAGCAAACAGACACTTGTTTATTGTCACAAAGGATATGATCACTTTTACACTATCAGAAAACGTGAGGGATTGCTTGAATGCTAACCCATTCACAAAGTGCATAAAAAGCAGCAGCATTGACTTCAGCAAATCTCCATCTGCTCTTGTGGTAGACCTGGAGGAGGACGATGCTTTGGACAGTGTCACGGAAATCCGTGGGTCTCAGATGAATGACGTCATTAAGGGTAATAAAGAGCACAATGTTTTTGTCCCAGGAGAGGGAAATGATTACATTGAGGGTAGAGGAGGAGAGGACTGGTACATTATAACACCAGGCCAAGGAACAAAAACCATCAACAATAAATCACCTGATCTGGCTTTGGATTTTCTCTTTCTCAAAGAAAGATATCAAAATATACAGTGTACTTGTGGAGGCCAGGACATAATAATTTCAGTAAGTGGAAGAAGAGATGTGGTTTTACAGAACTGGTTTGTTTCAAAGAATAATCAGCACCTGCAGATCAAGACCAGAGATGGAATAACAGCTGGACTGGTATCAAACATGACTAGCTGTGATGAGTCATTAATGCTACCAATAACTGTTGACTTCACAAAGCAGACTCCTCAATCACTTTCACCGTACAGAGATCAAGTCCTTAGATGGTTGACTCATGGAGGGTTTGATTTTCCTTCTGTATGGTATCGTCCATATAACTTTGGCAAAAAACTGGCAGCAAGCCATTTACTCATGAGCCGTGGTAAGATGATAGTGACGGATAATGTTAATTCAGTTAAACAGTTGTATGGCTCTTCAGGTTTTGACATCATGGTTGGTAACAGCAACGCAAATCTGCTTGATCCTTACACTGGAGGTGCACTGATGGTTGGAGGTGAAGGAAAAGACACTTACAGAATCAAACGTGGATATGGAGAAAGAATAATGATCAATAACTTTGCACATGATCAGTCTACTGACACTGTTTTGGTCGACATGGATTTCCTCAGTGGAAGCAAAGTCACACTGCAATCAGTTGAAGGTGATCTGATACTCACAATCACAACAAAAGGGGAAGAAATAGGATTTGAGCTGCTTAATTACAACGAGGACTTGAAATACCAACATATAGAATTTCAGAGTTCTGATGGGGTGCAATTTAAACTGAAATCACGTAACTCAACAAATGTTCCTTCTTTTGAGATTGAAGCCTTTAAAGTGACTCTGAAAACATCTCAGGTTGACTGTCACTTAGACCTCAGCTCTCAGACAAACCTGACAAAGGTCCATACAGTGCAGGGTTGTCCCTCCATGTCCAACAACATACTTGGTAATGATCGAGACAATGTTCTGATCGGGGGGCAGAAAGATGATGCCTTGGAAGGAGGCGAAGGAAAGGACACACTGATTGGAGGGAGTGGAAATGACATCTTAATCGGGGGAACTGGAGATGACACCCTCTATGGTGAGGATGGAAGTGACACCATGATGGGAGACTCTGGCTCTGATGTCTTCATTCCCGGACCAGGTGCTGATCTAGTGGATGGAGGTCCGGGCAGAGACACTGTGCTTTACCGCGGTGACCATGACACAGGCAAAGGGGTTTATGTTAACTTGTTGATTGGACAAGGCCGCTATGCTGATGCTGAGGGAGATGTGCTGAAGGATGTGGAAACTGTAATTGGAACCATCTATTCAGATCTCTTAGTGTCTGGCTATGAAAGCTGTCTTCTTAAAGGCTCAGATGGGGATGACATGTTAGTGTCCTTAGGTGATGATTACCTGGTCGGGGGTGATGGAAATGACATTTACATGTTGGCGTTCAACCACGGCGCAGTCACCATCAACAACTGTGCTAAGGACAATGCCATGGATGTGCTGTACCTCAGCTCAGAGTTACCACCAACAATTGAACATCAGCTTTTACCAGACAGAGTTCTTCTCACTTTCCAGGGACAAAACCAGACTGCTGTTAAGATTTTCCTGGAGGGCTGGGTCAACGATGACAATGAATGTGGTCATTTGATGTTAGTTTTCAGAGATGTGGAGGTGTCAGTGGACTGGTTGTTGAATAGGTGTCAGAAAAACAAGTCCAAATGAGGAAAGAAGTCTGTTTTTCCTCCTGACACTGGGTTTTTAGGATCGGTTAAAGGCCCTGTGAGGACTTTATCAGTGATCCAGAAACAGTCCTACCTTTCTATATTTGCCCATTCCAAAACCACGATTTAAAATACAATTTTCAGCTCCAAAATTGGTGGTTTCTAAATGCTACTTCTCAGCAGTCTTCTCAGTCAGGTCAGATTTTTGAGGGAGAACATGAATCCATTCATGGCATCTAGACTGAAATTTCTTTTGATGACACAATGTTAGCTGGTAAAGTTAAGCAGTGAGAAGTGAGCTGACCAAGTGAGAAGCAAGATCTGAACTTTTTGATGTTTGATGTTTATTAATTAAAATATATATCTGTATATATTTGTTTGTTTGGTTGTTTTTTGCAGTCATTTGTTTTATGTTTCTTTAAAAGCTAATGAAAGGTTATGGATATGAAATTAAAGACTGCTTTCACTGTAGGGGGCATAGTTTATATACTGTCTCACTGGTGACCCTGTCGTAGCTTCGCTGGGAGCTGTTACTGTTCCAGCAGATTAAAAACTACCTAAGCAGGGGTCTCAGTCCTGAACTTTGGAACAATTTACAGACTCATTTCAGAGAACATGATGAGCTGTACTGCTCCATGCAATGTAAACAGTTGGTTAAAGAGGTAATATTATTCAAGGGGATGTCCATGTGCCTAAACGTACACAGCTGAGAAGTTACAGGTGACACATGGCCTTTATGTAATCCATCTCTTGGATGTGAAAGTTTTACATGCAGGCTTTTCTCAGTAACAAGACTGCATTTCATAAACTCAAAATGATGAAACCTAAGCAAGTGTCTTATTTTTGGACAAAACTGTCTCATCAGACTTTATCTGAATGTTGTTGATATGTGTCTTTGTCTTTGCATGGTAGAGTTTGAACTGTCACTTGTAGATGTAGTGATGAACTGTGTTAACTGACAATGGTTTTCTGAAGTCTTCCTGAGCCCACGTGGTAATATCCTTTACACAATGATGTTGGTTTTTAATGCAGTGCTGCCTGAGGGGTCAAAGGTCACGGGCATTCAGTGTTGGTTTTCAGCCTTGCTGCTTACGTGCAGAGATTTCTCCAGATTCTCTGAATCTTTTGATGATATTATGGACTGTAGATGATCAAATCCATCAGTTCTTTCACGTTGGACGATGAGAAACATTGTTCTTAAACTGTTGGACTATTTGCTCACGCAGTTGTTCACAAAGTGGGAATGCTCCTTTTATACCCAATCATGACACTCACCTGTTTCCAATGAACCTGTTCACCTGTGGAATGTTCCAAACAGGTGTTTTTGGAGCATTCCTCATCTTTCCCAGTCTGTTGTTGACCCTGTCACAGCTTTTTAGGAACGTGTTGCAGACATCAAATTCAACATGAGTGAATATTTGCATGAATACAACAAAGTTTATCAGTTTCTAGAGGCACAAATCTCAGCCCGTAACAGGACAGGATACAATCTTGAGGAACACCATTTATAATTTCAAATGATTCTGATTTTACTTTTCTTAGGTGTGAAAACAGTATGAATGTTTGGGGGATTATTTATTACAGACAACAGTGTATGAATGTTGTTTGAAAGGGTGACTATTTACCATTTAAACTCAGTCTGAACTTCTTAAGTTAAAATAATTCAGGAGTGAGGGGATGTGATGTAACTGTGCACTTTCCCTCAGGTGAAGGTCCAACAGTGTCCAGCAGAGTTTACTACCGAACAAATATTGATCAGAGTTTGAAAGCCGCTGAGTGGTTTATATGAAATAAAACACAAATTATTTCTCTGGGAATTTTGATCCAAAGCAAAACTATAAAATACTTTAAGCCAGTTTTAATTTCTTTGTATTAACTTTCAGGACTAAACTTGAGTAAATGTGTCATAAAGTACAGTTTATAATGCTGTTGATTTGTGTATGCCGCCAACTCCTTGATAGCTCGTGTTTTAGCAGATGAACAGAAAACTCGTCCTTCTGTTTGTGTGTGATGTTACACAACACAGCACGTGAGCTCTGTGGCTGCAGCCTGTGCTCGGCAGGTGAACTTTAGATGTTGACTCAGTTTGAAAATCCTTTAATAGAGGGCAGAACACCTTCACGCAATTCTCCGAGTCCACTTCACACATGACAGACTAAGCAATCCACCTTGACCAGGGAGTGGACACCTGTACCTCATTGATGTGATGCAATGAGTGTATTTTCACCTCAGAGTTTCTGGATCTCCGGATTTTAACGTCACAGGCTGCTGTGCTCCAAGGAGCAACAAGAAGACAGAGAGAGACCACCAAAAACCAAGACTAAGCGGTGAGTTCAACTAAAATACTGTAAAGTAACTAACTTAGGCAGACTTTAGGAAGGAGGTGGTCATCTGTTATCGCCCCCCAGCATGTGTGAGTGATCAGATAAATAGACAAATTCACGGAGACTCCTGCAGCCGTCCTCTTGATTATTACACTTCCTGATATTTCTTTTATTTTTGTCTTATTTTGTCAAGTTTATCTTCTTGGTATCAAATAGTAACTCAATATTACGGAGGTTTCAGGGGGGACACACGAAATGCCTCCCAAATCAAAATCTATTTGCAAATGCATATTACTGTAAAAATACAAACATAAATAGAGGTTTAATTTGAAATAAAACCATGCAAACAGTAAATGTTTGATCTGTTTTCACAGAAATATGTGCACAGTCTGATTTTAGACGTCTCTGCCAAATTAAATACCTTAGGCCTTTCGTTTGTTTGTTTTTGGATTGGCCTGTAAGTGTATTCCCACAGCAGAGGAGTCATTGGTCCAGGGTAGTAAGTCATGGTGAATGGCATTGCTCTGTGGGTGTGTTTGTATGAACTGAACTTAAACATGATTTTGAATATTTGGGAGGTAGTTTTTTTTAAGGCGGGTGTATTTATTTTTATCACTGCCACCACCAGTGTGATCATGTTAAAGTCTGCGTCTCCATCTCTCCACTGGTTTAGTTTGCTTTCACTCAACTCTAACTTCTGTTTCTGTGTCTTGTCTTCAGATCTTACCTGAGGGTTTACCTGAACAAAACACACCACCAGTCTCCAGAAGCCCCAGGACCATGTCGTCATCTCAGCACACACCATCCAGACTTAAACGCCTTTGTTTGTGGCTGCACAGCTACTCCTCTCCTCCTCCTCCTCCTCCTCCTCCTCTTCCTCTCCCTGTCAGTTGTGCGGCCCACTCCTCTCCATCTACGTCTTGTCGTCTCCCCCTGCTGGTCGTTCTGCTGCTCTGCAGTCTGCTGCTGATGCTGGCGCTGCTGCTGTGGAACTACCACTGCCTGTTTGTTTCTCACATCTGCTCTCCACAGGGGAGGGAGGGGGAGGATGGGAGAGGGGGGTCATGACTCTGTTCAGTGTGACATTTACTCGTTTTTTATATATATATAAAATTATTCAATCAGGTCAGAAGGGAAGAAAAAGATGCATGTTTTAGAGTTTCTCCAGAGGGTATCAAAAGCACACCTGTCAAGATCTAAGGAGCAGAAGTGCAGGTATATCCTGGCAGGTGTCATGTGATTAAATCACCATGACATCATCAGTGGGTGTAGAAGTTAGTGTGATGTTCTTTGAAAGCTTTTGGAACTTTCAAAATAAAACCGTCTTGACTGAGCCACCTGTCTGCTTCAGGTTTCATAAGTAACGATGTATGATAGTCTGGTTTGAAATCAAAGTATCCTCTTGTATTTGTACAAGTATTTGTCTGCAGAGTATTTCATGACAAGGAAATTTTAAATTATGATGTTTACTTCCAGAACAATGTGTCAGAGCGAAACATGCATTAACTAAACAGAAAAAGGTCAGATTGTTTTCCAAAACTTATAAAACACTTAATGAAAGATCTCTTAAATCACCAAGTTAAGAAAAAGTTCCCCATCTGCATCAGATATAATAAATTAAACTTGACAATGTCACTGACGCTGAACAGACGAGCATGTTTTCATAAACTCCTGCACCTGATGGTTGTTATTATAGACGATTAACTTGTGACGCAGATCAGCCTCTAAAAACGTGTTATGTAGGTATGTCAACTGCATTTTAACTCCTGATTTTATTTACCCCAGGAAAAATGCATACATCGTTTGGATCAGGTAAATCTGACGTCATTTAGGTGCTGAATTTGTATGAACAGTTTTATCTATTTTTGGACAGCAGGGCTGAAAGTGTTCTCCTGGTCTACTCTGTGCTCTTTTTGACGAATGAACGTTTAAATTCAGATTGTTAAATTTGTATTTTAGCGCTGAAAGCGAAAGGACGAGCTGAACAGGGTGTGACGTCAACGCCCTGCCCCTAAATACGACGTGATGACGAGTTTATAACCGTTGAGGTTTTGACATTTAACACAAGAAATAATTCAGCAGATTAAACAAGATGAAGGTAAACAAAAACACACGTACCTGGCGACAAACGGCTCGACCTCTTCTGCGATGGGACCTCAGCCGTTACTGACAGACATATAAAACAACCAAGAGTCCGTTAACCGGCGATACGCTAAAGCTAGCAAGACTTGTTGATCCTGTATCACTCTAAAATATTCGACAACGTCGTAAAAGTATAACGTATAAAAATCAGAGAATTACACAGATATACTACGTAGATAAGCAGCACTTTTAGCGGGAAAGAGAAACTCGTTTTAACGGTTTTTTTTTAGTAGAGATGAAATAAGTCAACGTACCGTGAAGACAGGCTGGCGTGGTGACGACACACAGGGTGCACTACCCGAGTCCGCAGGGGCTGCAGCAGATGGCGCCAAAGTTACACTCAAGCAGGAAGTCTGAGTGAGAAGGTAAGATCATCCTCATTTACACGATTAAAACGACTAAGTACACCCGACTGTGACCGTTATTCATTAACCGTGAAAGTGACGTCCGAACGCTCTGTTTGTTCACTGTTTCTTTACGTGATTTCTGGAAATAATCTGTCGCTAAGTTTCACCAAACATACGTGTGTTATCTGACTGATGAAATCAAAGCTCACCTGTCCCTCAGGTGTCTGTTGATACCAGATGAACATCAGAAAACTGCTTCTGACCAAGGAAAATGTTATATTTCTTTTATTTCTTATCCTGCTAACGCATAATAATAATTTTTATGCACCATTTTTCTGCACTTTTCATTATTTTAATCTAGTCTTGTGCCCTCTTACATTTTTTTCATGTCAGGACATTCATGTAGTCATGTTTAGTTCTAGTGGCAAGGCAAGTTTATTTGTAGAGCACAATTCATACACAAGGCAACTCAAAGTGCTTTACAGCAACATGAAATCACAAGATCAGAAAAGAAATGAAAGAATAAAATAAAACATTAAAACATTAAAACAATTAATTTAAAAATGAGGAGTGCAGATAAAATACTTCCAGTTGTAGTCAAAGTTAAACAGAACTGTTTTCAGCCTGGATTTGAACATCCTCAGAGTTGAGGCCTGTCTCACATCAACTGGAAGACTGTTCCAGATTTTAGGAGCATAAAACTTAAACGCAGCTTCACCATGTTTAGTCCGGACTCTGGGCACCAGAAGGAGACCCCTCCCTGTGGTTCTCAGAGTCCGAGTTGGTTCATATGGCTCTAACATGTCAGAGATGGACTTTGGTGCTAAGCCATGAAGAGACTTGTTGACAATTACTAGTGTTGTCAGCTGTTGTGGTAAACAAACGTAGGACACAAATAAGTGATAAAAAAAAACACACAAAAATGTATGAAAAGCACATTATAAAATACATTTTCCTTATTATTAAAAATCCAGGTTTTTAACATAAATATTGTACACATGCAAACAAGGTCAAGTACATATGGAAGTCTTCCTATAGTCCGATAATGTATGTGAAGACACAAAGCCATCGTTAACATACACAGGTAACCACTATCTTTGACTCGCTTTAACACACAGTTAACAGAAAAACTCTAATAATCACAGAGCTAAAGTGTGTGTCACTGTGCTAATTGTGTCTGACAGCAGGCATGTAGCAACAGCCCTCAGAGTAAAGTACAGTGCTGCACGCTAAATAACGCAGTGAGCAGACTGAAGTATAACATCAGCAGTCACAAACCCTCAATTACAGCTCTATTTCTGTCCAACAAAAGACTGTCAACCAACACGTGCTGCTTTATTTTCAGTGTTTGACTTTGTGAGGCTATAAAAGTGACAAAACGCTGGATTTACAGACAACAAGTTTGAAGAACATCACATCTAAAGTCTGACATTTAAAGAGCATGTAAGGATCTGAAAGGGTCCCTGCAAGCTGAGTGGATAGAGCAGCCACAGAGTTTTTATTTCCTCCTCTGTCCGCCCACAATAACATCCCACACAGCTGTGACTGACTTGGTTTAAACACTCCTGAACAATGGTCTTCTTTGAGCCTGATAGTAAATGTGTCTCTTGTCAGCTCCTGGTGTTACAGTTTAAAGAGTTACCCTGTAAACCAGGGACGGAGTCAGGATCTCACTTTCGGGTGGGCCAAACAAATTTACGCTGAGTCTTAATTTACAAAAGCACCATTTAAATTATTTAAAATGACCGACTGATTTACTGCTGTTATTTTGTGTGGTTTTGAAACAGATGTGGTTGCTTTTTGCTCCTTTAATAGTTGATTGCATTCTTTATAACACCTACAATCACATTTCATGGTACTGATCAAGGAGTAGAACTCCAACACACAAGCTGACTGCAACATTATGTCTTTCAGTCTATTATAGGCTGTAAGAGTGGCGACATGAACCACGTTTAGATGAAGACAAAAAGTCTACAGTCTCCACCCAAATCATTCTCTAGTCCTGCTCATATAACATGAAGCTGAATGTTTCATGACTCTTTTTAATGTTTGATAAAAAGATAACCAAACTCAGCTCATTATATAAAGACAGGGCATCTAGCAATAACAACACAAATTCGAAGTGACAATCTTTCCCAATGTATCTTTAAAACAGATTTAAACTAGAACTGGTCCATGGGTGGGCCTGAGACCGTTGGGCCCACCCATAACAACGCCTCTGCTGTAAACTGGAGACCTTCAGCTGAACGTGTCAGTGGATATCCAGTTTATAACAGCTGCTGAAATTGGGGAAGTCCGCGAGACTGCATCCTAGTTTAGTTTTACATTCATTAGTTCATCCATCCATCCATCCATTCATTCATTCATTCATTCATCTTCTATACCACTTATCCTGTTCAGGGCATAGACTATAATTAATGGACGTAGTCTCCACAACGTCACCCGTCTGTTTCTGAAACGGACTTTTGAAGCAAAACGGCCGGCGCGGCCATATTGGAAACAAGGCGTGCTGTGAGTCTCCACAGTAACAACCATAGGACGCTCCACAGTCACGTGATCTGAGCTGTGCCTCTGATTGGATGAACTGGGGAGCTTAATATTGTGGAATATTAGTCCAGTGCGTGCCGTTAGTGAAATTAGCGTTTCAGATGGGAGACATTCTTTGTACCAGGCTGTACATGTGCTCATATTTGCCGTGAAAACGGCTTTTTTTGGTTTGGTGTGTTTGTGACTCCCGGTACTTCTGGAGCCTCAAGTGGACACTCGAGGAACAGCAGACTTTAGCACTTCCGCATTGCCTCATATTTTCAGAGTGGAGGTTGCCGCTTGGTTCAGGGTCATGGGTGGCTGGAGCCTGGAGCTGGAGCAGGATTCACCCTGGACTGGACGCCAGTCAGTAACAGGGCTGACAAATAGAGACTGACAACCTTTCACTCACACCTGCGAAAAAATGTTTTTGAAAAATCCAAGTACAATAAGAGGTTATGAGTCTCATGGACACTCCAGTGAGGATCTCCAAACCTTCCTGGTAAACTTCTGCCAGAAACCTCCTGGAGAACCCTGAGAACCTTTCCAGGCTTTAAACTCGTCTCCAGACCAGATGATGACGATAACAGCTGTCAGGTTAGGCGGGGGAAGGGAGCACGAGCCGCTCAGCTGAAGTCAGCACATCAAACCTACAGCAGCGCGCTACTGTGGGATCCTCTGTCAGGTCAGAAAGAGCAAGACCGGATGCGTGAATTGTGCGCTACAAAATAAAAGCCCAATGTTGGAGTTCCTCAACCATAATTTTTAAATCAGTGTTCTATCTCACCCTTTCAAAATTTTCATTCAGGTGATTGTTACAGAGCAGTGTAAGCAATAGGCAGATATGACGCGATGCGATTTTTACAGTGTTTTACCCATTATACCTCAACCTGCCTCATTAATAAAGGCAATGGCAGCATGGGATATAGGATACTTTGTATCAGGCTGTGAACATTTTTAATTTTACTGTAAAAATTGTCCTTTTTCCCTCATGGATCAGCAGACAGGCACCTTGAAGCTGTTTGTAAGGAGCCTCTAAGCCCCTTTCTTTACCTCACCCCAACAGGATCTTGGGCTGTTTTCTGAGCTTCCTTCTTTTCTAGCGGTACCGACTGATTTGGAAAAAATGTAGCATGTAGTATGTGATAGGAAGCAAAATCTACCATATGCCAAAAAAAAAAAAAAAAAAATCCCACATGTTCTACTGATATAGGAAAACTTCTCAGTATGCAACAGGTCAGTCTACCTCACATATAGTTCCCAACATGAAACAATGCTAATGCTAGTTATCTTCCTTTTCTGTTTATTGCTCAGTTTTAGGTGTATTAATTCCACCTACTGGTGTGAGTTAGCATTAAACTACAATACCAAAACACTAATAATAGGCATGAAGTGATAATTGTTGTCCCTTTTAGTCATGAAAGAGGTCATATCCACGACACGGTTAACTGTTTACTTCTACAAAGTTCATTAAAGTCAATATAAACTACATATGAACTATTTTCAAAACATACCGGGACACTTCTGCTTTCTCAAACTGAAACCAGCGTAGCATACAACAAAACAGACCCAACAGAACAGCCACGTTACACTAATACTGTATGTGTTGGGTAGAAGGTTTGGAAAACAAAGCAGAGCAGAGTTTAGCATTTTCAATCTGGTTCCGTTGACGATAACTCTATAAGCAACAGACTGGTGACGTCACTGAGGCTATGGTCCATAAACAGTATTTTACGGTCTGTGCTTTTAACCAACTTTCAAACTCAACACATGATTTATTTTGAAGGATCAGACCGGATGTTGAGCGTTTAAATTTGGCGTGTTTAACTGCGGAGTCTCGTGCCTGTATGAGAAGCAGCGCGAGCAGCTCAGCTGTTCGGACGCGGGACGGTCACAGCTTAGAGAGAGAGAGTCCGGATTTTACGTTAAAACTTTTCCCCCCTTTTCTTCGTTCTTAATCTGTCTTTACTTCCGTTTCAGATAAACGGATGTTTTCTTTAGTTTGTCGTCCCGTGTTTTTCAGGGATGTAACTTCAAACAGTCTGTGAACTTAGATTTTAGTCTCTTTTCTCACGTTGATTTGGTGTCACCTGTCCGGTGCAGCGTGACGGTGTTCTGGTCCGGAAGAAACCCTCACACCTGGGTAGAAATGTCGGGGATGAGAGGACTGGTCCTCATAAGTCTCTGCTTCAATCTTCAGACCTGCCGGGGTGTCCCCAGTCAGCTGCCCGACCTCAGCCCCGAGCCGCCCGGACACTTCCCCCTCTCAGACCCGTTGCTGGATTACGACCGTCTGGATGAGGAGCTGGGGGGCGGGACGGAGAGCTGCGGTTTGTGTGAGCCGGAATTATGCCCTGAAACCCGGGGCTGCCGGGCCGGACTAGTACTGGACTCCTGCGGGTGTTGTAAGGAGTGCGGAAACCTGGAGGGCCAAGCCTGCGACCCGGGGGACCGCAGCGTCTTTTACGGGCTCTGCGGGACCGGGATGCGGTGCCAGGCAGACCCACGGCCAGGAGGGAGAGAGGGAGAGGAGGATGAAGAAGAGGTCTGTGTTTGTGAGGAGCAGGATGCGGTGTGTGGGACTGATGGAGTCTCCTACATGACCATGTGTCAGTTCAGAGAGGCTGCTTTCTCCAAACCGGGACTCAAGATCAAAGGGAAGGGGCCCTGCAAGACCGGTACGAAACCTGAAAACACCTTCTGTTTATGTCTGTGTCTGCATGCCTGAACAGAAAGGGACCCAAACTGTAATCTATGGGCCTTTGTAGCCCACCTGGGACCCACAAACTCAACATGATCGATCTGTTCTATCTGGGTCTGCACTGGTTCCACTCATTCATCCATTAAAGCAACTATAGGGAGTTTTTCACCTAATTATGTAGACCTCTTCTTCATCGATGCTTCATCGTCTTCATAGCAAATTTACAGGATACAAGTTTTGTTTTTTCCATTTGATCAGTTTTGGTGCCCGTGTAGGTAGTGAACATTAAATAAAAACATATTAGATCATTTTGGTTATGTTACAGTTAATATATTAAAGAGAGGGTATTGTGCTTTTTTGAAAAAAAGTCTTTACACTCTTTGTTTTAGCTGCTTTCTCTTGAAGGCTTCCCCCCTCACAAACCCCCTTCCCTCTGATTGGCCAACCGTCAGGAGGCCTATCAAGTGCATAGTTCTCAGTAGACCTTGGTGTTTGAGGCCCCTGGTTATATGTTCTTATAGGATATATGTCTCATGTTGCCTCAAGCAAAGAAAAAGTAGCATTACAGAGATTGGCATTCATTTATCTGCTCCCAGGCACATCGTTACCTCAGTGGGTGAAAGTGTTCATGGGAAATGCAGTCCTCATCCCACTGCTAATTCCATCCAGAGGCTCAGAAATATGTTGTGTCCTGTTTTAGTAAAAGAGAAAAAGCGACCCGTAATGATGAGATCAATCAGGGTAAAGTCTGTGAGCTTTCATCACTGAGGAGACTCCAATAAGTTCAGATTATAAACACAGATGTGAGCTCAGTTTATGGGCTGCTCTCTGACGGGATTTTATTCTTGTGTTTTTCCACTTAAGAGGTCTTGAAGCAGTAAAAAAAAAAGACTCTTAAACGAGAGCCAAAGTGCTTTATGTTGAGGAAATTTGCTTCCCAGGGATGCTTCTTTTGTTTCTGTTGGCAGATTGTGTTTAGCTGAAAACAAGAATGAAAGCAGGGCTGAAGTATAAGCTGTCAGAATGTCACCTTTAAATCTCTGAGGTTTTTTGAATTGATTTAAACACTGTCAGAATGTGTCGCGTTTCAAGAGCGAACACACAGTTTGGGGTTATTCAGAGACGTCACGTGAGACCCTGAGAGAACGGGGACGCATACTTTTCTTTGTTTAAGGAAACAAAAGACAGATGGCAGATTTACAGCAAAGAACCAGCATCATGTGTTCGTCTGCTGCGTTTCCCTCCAGCTGCAACAAACATTCACATTCTCTGCTGCTGCCAAGGAAATGCCTCTGTCCTCACTTTTACTGCCCGTCTGTGTGCCGTCTGATTACTGAAGCCTGTGCTGGAGAGTAAGACAGAAGACAGTTTTCTACCTGTGTTCACTCATTCATCAATCAAGCTGTTAATGTAGAAGGTTAGCTTTAATGTAACCCCAGATTTTATTCTCTTGAATCTAAATCCTCAGTTTTACCCATAAGATATGAGACAAACAACAGAAGCTTTATTCACACATGAACTTAACCAGGAAATTTTTAGCTGCATGTGTTAACGGAAGTTGCAGAACTTTTTGGCGCCTACTTTCCCCAGAAGGTGATTAAGAAAATTCACTACAACCACTAACAGCCCCCTTCAAGAGCTCCCTGGGCGGGTATTTTGGCGGATCCATTGGTTAAAGTGTAATGTGACATCATAAGCATGACATCAGTTTTTGACAGAAAGAGCCTCCCGCTCTTTTGTTGCTCTTTCTGGAAGCTGTCGACAATTACGGTGTGGTTGGTAACATCCTGATGGAGCCACGACCCAACAATAATAATAATAATAATAATAATAATAATAATAATAATAATAATAATAATAATAATAATAACAATAACAATAATAATAATAACAATAATAATAATAATAATAATAATGATAACAATAATAATAATAACAATAATGACAATAATAATAACAACAATAATAATAATAACAATAATAATAATAACAATAATAATAATAATAACAATAATAATAACAACAATAATAATAATAATAATAACAATAATAATAATAACAATAATAATAATAACAATAATAATAATAATAATAATAATGATAACAATAATAATAATAACAATAATAACAATAATAATAATAATAATAATAACAACAATAATAATAATAATAATAACAATAATAATAATAACAATAATAATAATAATAATAATAATAATAACAATAATAATAATAATAATAATAATAATAACAATAATAATAATAACAATAATAATAACAACAACAATAATAATAATAACAACAATAATAATAACAACAACAATAATAATAATAACAACAACAATAATAATAATAACAACAATAATAATAATAATAATAATAATAATAATAACAATAATAATAATAATAATAATAATAATACATTTTATTTGTGGGCACCTTTCATGTCACTTGTGGTGTAAAAAGATCAGCTACGTGAGGATGACGTGGTCACACAGACACACCGTACTGCATTCCTCAAACTCCGTCAGACTCCAGGCCCGTCTTGTTAGCTCCTCCGTCTTATTTAGCAGAGATCTCATGTTGTCTGTAATGAGAGAGGAGAGACATGGCCTGTATCTCCTCTCCCAGAGTCTCTGTCATCTTCCTCCAGCTCTCTTCCCTCCCAGTTTCTGTCTTTCTCCGGCGGTTTGGCTGACACGCCTGCAGAGCTACCAGCTGAGCACGCCGTTACAACATCAGCAGCACAGTGCGAGCCAGCAGCTCTCTCCAAAGGCTGGAGAGGGAAAAGCATCACTTCTCCCTCCATTAACATTAGAGGGGCGTGGTTTATTATCTTTACTGTGAGTAGCCAGCAGAGGGAGCTCTAAATCTGTGAGCTTCACACTCTGTCCAACATGGAAACCTTCACACTGGCTCTTATTTATCAAACGAGCATACGACCAAAATATGAGTGTGTGTTTATTTCCACACGTTAATTCATCCAGTGATGTTTTTCTGACCCTTTAAAGACACTTTTCACTTTGTCAGATAATAAATGTTGTTTTTTTTTGTCCTGGGTTCGGCCAGCTAAACCCTGATATTTAGGGACGTGTTATTTGAATGATGTTTTTAGCAACCAGATTTATCAACAGCTGATCTTTGGTACGCTGTGATTGGCTCAGGCACACAGGTTTCATAGCTCACACATGAACCCTGTAGATCTGCACCGTTCCCCACACAGACCTCTGAATGAGGGCTGCTGTCAGAGCCGTTTTCTTGCTACATTCATGTGTGAAACGTTCTTAGTGTGGATGTAAGATCCTTAATCACACGGTGAGAGGGCTGTGGATTTACCTTCAGCTGAACTATTGAAAGCTCCTCAAAATCTAATTTCACATGTATGAAAATGAGGTCATAGTATGTTGACCCTCTGAGATATGTGCTTCTTACACCTCGAACATGTAAGGCTCTTATAGGATAGACTGAAATACTTCAGAGTGAACAGGAAGCTTCCATTAGCAGCAGGTCAGTCAGTGTAACTGAACATGTGGGTTAAATTAATATCAGATTTCTACTTCTATTCTCAGGAACTAAATGTTTCTGTGGCCCATGGTTCCATCGAGGAATGTAGAGACGTATGGAGAAAAAATAAATAGTTGCAGTACATTAGCAGACCAGTAGAGGGCATAACAACGAAGGCCATTCAGCAAAGATGACACCAGAGAAAGAAGAAGCACCACAGTTAGCGTGTTAGCACTGATGCTATTCATCCTGTGCTGGTTTTGATGGTGCTCTGTTGTACTGCAGGTGGATACAAACATTAGTGGAAGATTTCTGCCTCCAAGATAGAGCTGCAACAATTAATCGAATAATCGATTATTAATCGATTACTAAATTCATCAACAACTATTTTGATAATCGATTAATGGGTTTAAGTAATTGTTTAAGAAAAAGACGTCCAAGTTCTCCAGTTTCAGCTTCATAAATGTGAATATTTTCTGGTTTCTTTGCTTCTCTATGACAGTCCTGATTATCTTTAGTTTGCAAACAAGACGTTTGATGATGTCATCTTGGACTCCAGGAAACATTTTTCAACATTTTTGGACATTTTATGCACCAAACGATTACTCGATTAATCGAGAGAGTAATTGATAGATTAATCGATTATGAAAATAATCGTTAGTTGCAGCCCTACTCCAAGAGCGTAAAGACGGCAGAGATCGAAGGGTGTTATGGCTTAAAGCAGGGGTGTCAAACTCATTTTCACCGAGGGCCACATCAGCCTAATGGCTGTCCTCAAAGGGCCAGATGTAACTTATAAATGTAAGTAAATGTAATCGAATGTAATGTGAAATAAACGTAATACTCCTTATTTTGGGCTGTGGCTTTCGAAAACACGCTCTGCTGCAACCGCAGTTTGCCTTTTAATTCTTGGGCAATTTGTTGCTTTTCTTGAAGGCTAGCTTTGCGTACTTAGCTCCGTGTTTGGTGTCAAAATGCCGCCGCAGATTGTACTCTTTGACAACAGACAACGCCTCGTAACACAAAAGACATACCGGTCTTTCTCCTTGTATTGGCCTTCCCATCTTTCTTGAAACAGTCTTCCATCTTTATCAACTTTTCTCTTCTTGGACATTTTGGGATCATTATTTATTTCTCAATTCCACTCGTTGGCATTGATGTAGAAACACTGCTGTGTAGTGGCGCTGAGCCGTCAAATCGCGGGTATCATAGTCGACAGGCATTGTGGGAAATGTAGTTTTTGGTCAAAGCACACTTTTGACCTATTGATTTTTAAACACTCAAACCTTTTAAGCTCTCACGGGCCACATAAAATTACGTGGCGGGCCATATTTGGCCCGTGGGCCTTGAGTTTGACACATGTGGTTTAAAGAGAGACCCTGTGGACTGAGGACTTTCAGTGGGATGCTTCCTCCTCAAACAGCTTCAGATCCTCATTAAATCCTGACCTGAGGAGCAGATTATGACATGTATGTTAAACTAAACACGGATGCTTTCAGAAGACTTCTTCTTCTGCTGTAAACTGGATATCCACTGACACGTTCAGCTGAAGGTCACCAGTTTACAGGGTCACTCTTTAGACTGGAACACCGGGAGCAACACTGATCAGGAGGAACTAAACCAAGTCCATCACAGCTGAGGGGTCAGCTTATTGTGGACATTCTGTTCCTCCAGGACGTCTGTTAGGAGGTCTGATGGATCAGTTACACCAGAACTAACCTGAAACCCTGTGTCTGTTATTCTGGTCACAGTGGTGTTAATTGTTGTATTACAGTGAAGGATCCTGGTAGACTGGAGCACAGTGAGCACACAGAGGCGGGGGGAGTCCGGCTGACCCTGGACCAGTTGTGGTGGTCACTGAATAAACCCTCAGAGCTTTAACTCCAGCTGAGAGATGAAATCTGATCCTCTGGAGGTTTAAAGACCTGATGGAGGTGACTGAGCCCCGTGTTTACCCCGAGGACTCCACCCGTCTCTGTGCTCTGTTTGAACAAACTGCCAGTGTCTGCAGAGAAACACACTCACTGTTCTCCTCCTCCAGAGCTTTATTCCTGCCTCCGTACAAATCACACGCTTCCCTCAGTGAAAGCTGAAACGTTTATATGTTGAGGAGGAACTCAAGGATCTTATCTGAATAACAGCTGAGACGAGCTGCGAGGAAACAGAATCCAAAGGTTTGGAGGGAAGAGCAGAAAAACTGAGAGCAACAAGCGTTTCCCTCCAGTTTGTTTGAAATGAGTTTGTCTCTCTGAGGAGCCTCACCTGAGCTGTCGCTGCAACAGCAAACATCCCATCATGAAAATGACCAGTGAGACAGTCTGTCAGCTATAATCTGACCTGATTATAACTCTCGCTGGAGGCCTGATAGAAGCTTCCAGCATGATGCTGAGAGATAATATGCAGGTGAGCAGTGCTTAATTTGTGCCGGAGCTAGCCGGAGCGCGCTCCGGGACCTCTTGGATCGGATCCAGGACCTATTTGATCCGCTCCGGGACCTCTTTGATCTGCTCCGTCACCTTTCCTGTCAATAAATAAACTGTGTTTTTAGCTGTGTTTTCTCTGCGCTTTAATCCTCTCTGAAGTGACGCCTGTTGGCTTATTTCTTATGCATTTTACTCAGAAATTAGGTAAAACGGGGGAAAAGTGATTCATGCCGTCACGCGTCACAACGCAATGCGCATTAGGAAGGTATTGTTTCCGCATCGGCACCGCGCGCAAACGACACTTAACAGCCAGGTGACTGACAACGCTGTTACACTTGGCCTGCTAACATGTCAAAGCAACAATCAAAACTCTCAAGTTTCTTTAAACCAGTCGGTCAGCCAGACCCCAAACTGGCCAAAGTTGTTCTGGAGGCAGAGCCCGGCTCCGCAGATACGGGTGGTGACAGCATGATAGCCGCTGAAGATGTGGTCTGTGCAGTCAGGAGCACAGATAAGGATGAGGGAGCAGTGACGTCAGTTCACGAGAAACTGTCGTCACCACTGTTGACTACAGTTTACAAGAGAAGACAATCGGTTAACAAGCATAAATTTATTTGTGGGCAAAGCAAACAACAACGTGGCAAATAGACAGGAAATGTAATCAGACTGTGTCTGCTGCCTGTCAAGTTTGGTTGGATACATTATTACTGTGCAGAGTGCACAACACATCATTCTAGTGATGTTTGGTCATTTATCCTTCCAAATACAGACCTTTTTCTAATTCTTTCTTGATTTTTGATTCTCAGGCTTTTGTTAAATTTATTGTATTTATTTTTTTTTGGCGTGGTGCTTACATGACAGTGACACACAAAAAAATCCCATTAGCAATAAAATGTGTTTATTTGCAATATGTCAGTTATTTAAATTGCTCATTCCAAATTGATTCCAAGTGTTCTGATGGGCCACATGGTGTGCCAAATGTTGCTGCAAATGTTATACTAGGTAAGTGCGGAAATTAAGGGGAAAAAGAAGATAAAAACACGTTAAAACCCGAGAAAAAAGGTTTCTTTCGGCGCACAATTTGGAAGGGGGACCCGGCACCTGATTGGGGACAAATTAAGCACTGCTGGTGAGAGGAGACAGGAAACACCTGCAGCTGCTCTGCGTCTTTACGTTCACACGATTCTCTTCCTGAAATCTTAAAATTCGTCTCAGTTACTTTGAAGAAGCAGATTCATCAGGCTGATCTGTGGTCTGCCTTCCAGTGCCCATCATCAAGGTCCCTCCTCACAGCCAGGTGAACGGGACAGGTAGCAGCCTGGTTTTCCTCTGCGAGGTCTTCGCCTTCCCCATGGCTCTGGTGGAGTGGAGGAAGGAGGGCCGTGACGTCATCCTGCCTGGAGACGACCCCCACATCTCCGTCCAGGTGCACCCAAAACCCATGAATCAGCCACACACACACACACACACACACACACACACACACACACACACAGACACAGACGTCTCACCTGTGACACCTTTTCTGTCCTCAGTCTCGGGGAGGTCCTCTGAAATTCGAGCTCTCCAGTTGGCTGCAGATCGAAGGGGCGGAGCCGGGCGACTCGGGCACTTATCGCTGCATCGCTCGCAACAACCTGGGGTCCGTTTCGGCCTCGGCGGTCCTGGGCGTTCTGGGAGCAGGTGAGAGGAAGTTCAGCTCTGCTAGAAAAACAGAAAACGAAGCTCAGTGTTTCCGTTAACGCCTCCTCGTCTCTCCGTCAGACGAGCTCTCGTCCTACCTGCAGAACAGCGTGTCAGAGATGAAGCAGCTGATGGACGCCACAGACTACAGCCAGGACTTTTACTGACTGACGTGATGTCACTTCCTGTCCCCTGACACGGTTCGTCCTGTCGTCCTCAGTGACTCACAGACTCTCTCGACCTGGAGGGTCAGGCTGACGCATCATTGAAACCTGGGAGGTCACATGACCCCTGCTTCAGGCCAGTCAGTTTTCAGTGATATATTAAAGTACGGCTCATATTCTCCTCACTGTACGTCACATGACTCTGACATCACGCGGGGCGGCGACCCGGAGGCTCAGCATGTTGAACGTGTTGTCGACGCCGCAGGTTTGAGCCTGAGAGTCGAGTCATTTCTGTCAGACTGAAAAAAAAAAATTATATAATTAAAAAAGTATAAATGAAGTGTGTGTGTGTGTGTGTTTTTAGTTACAAAACAGGACGGACAGCCTCACTTTAATATTTCAGAGGTTAAATCAGAGAAACGACTTTTCTTAGATCTCTAAGTTTATTTTCAGAGTTGCAGAGAAGCTAAAAAAATGATTTTAATCTCAGAGTCCTCAGAAAAAGACCCTGAGATTAAAGTCTCTGTATGGGGAAAATTTGATTTGCATCTCAAGATTGTTGAACGAAACCTCTGCCTTTAAAGAGAGGGTATTCTAATGTTTTTAGCCTCTATTCTGTCCCTTTGGAGCCCCCGTAGCTTTACACAATTCAGATTGATCCTTATTTTTATCTCACTGCTGTTTGAGAAAACTTTTATTTCAGCCTCCGTCTGAAACTCTTTTGTTTGAGCTGCTGTCTCTTTAAGGCTCCACAAATCCTCATGTGTCTGATTGGCTGGAGTAAAGGAGGTGGAGCTTTAGGCATACCTTAGTGTTTGAGGCCCGCCCTGCCAGTGTGTCATGATCTAGTAAAGAGATCCTTCATTGTTCTTACTTTACATCCATGTTTAAAACACTCGTAAAGTTTAACACCCTCTCTTTAAAGTCTGGTTGTTGACATCATGGTCAAAGTGCTGTTTTGTTTGACCCACTTGAAAGCCTTCGAACATTTTATGACTCTAACCCGGCCTGACTAAAAACAGTTCCTGGTCTCTGCAGCCGACACTGAGACGTCCGACTTCAGATCAAACCGGATCAAACTGAGCCGTCAGAGACCTCCCAGGGCAGGACCCCTTTGATAAGAACCCTGCCCTCATCCTGACCCTCACACTGCTGAACCGAACACAAGCACAGGTTTTAAATCACTTCATGTTGGAGAGAAATCTGATCTGAGGCTGAGCCGGGCAGACAGCAGGACTTCCTGACCGCAGAAAGTCAAACCTCCTCTGAGACCGTCAGCAGGACTGAAATATTCCATTCAGGAGAAAGTGAAGAAACATGTGCTGCTTCTCTTAATGAAGACAAACAGCAGCTGAGCTCCTGCTGCTGCTGCACCACACAGGAGAGGAAACATCAGGTTCAGATCCCTGAAAGACGAGCGCAGGGGCCTCAGACGCACCACACGCCGGCACACAGGAGAGGAAACATCAGAGGAGACGTTTGAGGAAGCGGCAGGAAGAGGCGGAGCCAGCGCAGGAAACCTCATAGAGCTCGTCTGGACTTTAGTTCACCACGTTCCGCTCTATGTAGACTCTAAACATGGACACCATCTTAGTGATGTCACCTGTTTGTTTCTGAAGAGGAGTTCACGTCAGCCTGACTCTGGACCCCAACCAGCTCTGAGACGCTTCATGAGACGCTTCAGCTCTGCTCTGCTGTGTTTCAGCCTCTTCACAAGCGTTTCAGACACCAATGGAAAGGATCAGTGCTAGACCCTTTAGAACACATGTGTCAAACTCAAGGCCCGCGGGCCAAATATGGCCCGCCACGTAATTTTATGTGGCCCGTGAGAGCTTAAAAGGTTTGAGTGTTTAAAAATCAATAGGTCAAAAGTGTGCTTTGACCAAAAACTACATTTCCCACAATGCCTGTCGACTATGATACCCGCGATTTGACGGCTCAGCGCCACTACACAGCAGTGTTTCTACATCAATGCCAACGAGTGGAATTGAGAAATAAATAATGATCCCAAAATGTCCAAGAAGAGAAAAGTTGATAAAGATGGAAGACTGTTTCAAGAAAGATGGGAAGGCGAATACAAGGAGAAAGACCGGTATGTCTTTTGTGTTACGAGGCGTTGTCTGTTGTCAAAGAGTACAATCTGCGGCGGCATTTTGACACCAAACACGGAGCTAAGTACGCAAAGCTAGCCTTCAAGAAAAGCAACAAATTGCCCAAGAATTAAAAGGCAAACTGCGGTTGCAGCAGAGCGTGTTTTCGAAAGCCACAGCCCAAAATAAGGAGTATTACGTTTATTTCACATTACATTCGATTACATTTACTTACATTTATAAGTTACATCTGGCCCTTTGAGGACAGCCATTAGGCTGATGTGGCCCTCGGTGAAAATGAGTTTGACACCCCTGCTTTAGAATTTTGAGACTAAAGTCAGAGGTATGACTTCAATCTCAGAACTGGATTAGGATGAGGATTGACCAGATAAGCATTAGGATTTTTTTTTATTTATTTATTTAATTTTTTTTTTTTTTTGAAGGTTTGGCCAAAAAAGTAATAAAAAGTTTAGAGTCCAAACTTTGACCTCATTCTCAGAAATCTGATTAGAACAGTCTGATTTTTTTTCCCTTTATTTAAAGCTTCATGTGATTTAAGTCAGAATCTTATTTCAGAATTTAATCTCATAATTTCAGTAATCAGTAAATATTTGAGATTAAAAACTCAAAGAAATGTTCAGTCTGTGCCGACGGAGCGATGAGACAAACAGACCAGCAACATGTTCACTCAGCTGGTCGGCTCTTTTGAATGGGTGTGTATGTGGTGCCTCTAGTGGACACTGGAGGAACTGCAGTTTTAAGGATCTGCTGCTTTCTCTCTTTTTTTTCAGGACGGGAAAAGGAGATAAAAAAACCTTTTTTAATCATCGTTTCTCCTTTTTTTGGATCCACTGAGGGATTTGAATGATCTCCCTCCATGTTTATGTTTGTTTAAATGCTGTTTGAGAGAGTTAGCAGCACTGATTTCATTTCAAACTTCTCTCAGGAGCTTCAGAGGACATCAGATCTTTGTCCTCAGAAAAGAAACTTTTCCATCCATCCAATGAAAAACACATTTTACTGAGAAAGGACGACAGAAACTCAAATCAGTAACAGACACCATGTTTATACAGTGTGTGTGTGTGTGTGTGTGTGTGTGTGTGTGTGTGTGTGTGTTAGGATTCTTTGACAGTAGATCATATGATATTCTGTGAGTCATTGGCCTTGTTCTGACTCTACAGACTGACGTACGTCATATTTAGGACGCTGGTGTCACAGCGGGATGCTTCCTGTAGGTCGGGGCTCTCTCACACTCTCACTTCATGTTTTCGTTGATTCTTATTTTTCAAGCACTCCTGGATGTATCTGCTTCTGTTTTTCCAGTTCAGGACCAACACTGTAACTCTCGCCGTCTATTTTGAGTCGAAGCTCTGCAAACATGTTGAACCAGACGACCAGCGCCTGAGCTGAATTCAAAAGGTTCCGCTCATAACAGACTTCAGGCCTCCTCCTCACCATCCCACTCTGGGCCCCTCATTTTTACCCCCCTGTGTGTAATTCTGCAGGGTGCCATGTCTTAAAGCCACAGTGTTGAGTTTGCAGTGTTTAATGACCCTGTGAGTATTTGTCTGCACTAAATCACATTTCCTACACCAGACTGGTTTAACCCACAGCGCTGCAGCTCCTCCGTCTGCTGAGGGAATCCAGGAAATACCAGCAGATTTAAATAACTTCCAGACCTCTTCAGCCAATCAGGGCCCAGCCCTGCAGCCTGGAAACACACAGCTCTATGGAGCTCATGTCTCTATTTATTTACATGCAGATAAAACCAAGCAGCAGATATGATGTTTATCAGACGCTCTGTTTTTCCATCTGTAATCCCAAACTCAGGTTCAACCAGCTGTTCAAAGCTGTGTGTGCTTATAAACTGGAGAAAGCAGAACACAAAGCAGCTGTACAGAATTAAAGTCAGATTAATGTGAACAAACACATGAATAACACAAAACAACATTAAAAAAGAGCTTAAAATACACAACAGAGGGCCTGTTTCCAGCCTCACTGCAGCTCTGTGGCTTCTTAGTTTGCAGTTTTATCTAAAATTTGAACAAAAATTAAAAAATAACAAGTTAAAATAATAAAATGCAGAGGAAAATATGATGTATGTTTGCTTAAAATATGGAGATATACATATTTTACTATTAAATCCAGCTATCACACGTCTGGAAATATGAACCTGCAGTTCCAGAGATGACCGCAGTTCCACCCCAGGCCACCAGAGGGCGACAGAGCTGTTCAGACACAACCAGAGACCAGGCTTCCTGTGTTTACATGCAGCCGAGTTAGCTTTAGCTCGAGAGACAACCGGGCGATAAGGTGAGTTTATTACATTTAAAAACCTTTAAATAATACTTTTTGAACATGGATGTATTTTTAAAGAACGGAAAACAAAGACGAGTCAATGAGATTCTGTTTTCTTCCTTTGATAAATCCGCTTTGACTTGTGATCGGTCGCCAAACTGCGAGTTTCCCTTCAGAAATCTGCTAATTTAAGTTTTATCTCAGAGAAACTCATTAAATCATCACGATTTTATACGAATAAAAGCATGACATGAATTTTTATGTGTGGGGTTTACATTCGGCCTACATGTTAAGCAAGAAATGAGCCGTTATTTTTATCTTTACCCGATTTTTCTCACTTCTGCTCAGAGAAAGTTGGTGTTTAATCTGTCCATTTAGCTCTGATTACATTAACCTTCAAAATTTAAATATGATCATAAATTAACAGCTTAACTGGCTCAAGTAGCTTCTCCCTCACTGGAACACTCTTTAACATTGAAGTGTTACAGTTTTATTTGTTTTATTGAGCTGAATTTACATGATGACCTGAGTGAGATCCATGAACTTAATCCATCTTTGACTTATGGCTCCAAATTACACGCACATGTAATTAAATTTGATTTAATTTCATATATAAATATCCCACAGATTTGCTACTGATCTTTAAACAGGTGAGTTTTCTGGCCAATCACAGCTCATTAATATTTGGTGGTTTGGTATTTTGGCGCTGTGGGCAGGTTCACCTCCAGAAAGCTGTCAGTAGATAAAAGGAGGTCTCAAGAGCCTACAGAGCAGCGACAAACTCAAAATGAAATGTTATATTATCTTACGATGTGCAGTTTTCTATATTTTGAGTTTAAGGGTATAACAAATACATAGAAAAACCCTCACAGAGTTCAGGTTACATAAGAATACTCAGCAGAATGTCAAACTTCGTAGGTACCCCATCAATACAAATGAACCGTGTAGTTTTTTGTTTTGTTTTTGATTTTTTGAAATAAGAGATGTAATTGTAGTTTTGTCATTTTTCTCCATTAACTGTGAAATACTTAAATCACAATCAGTGCAGGTGTGGATGCAGAAAGGTCAAAGTTCATCAAGTACAGCCTGAAGCATGGTCAAACAGCAGCGGAGAACAGACAGGTGAGACGCTGAGTGAAGCCCTGTTGGATCAGCTGTAAAGAGTAAAACTGGAATAAAAGACTGAAGTAACTGTGATCAGTGATAGCAGCATTTATTTATTATTTTAAAGAAAAGAAGAAGAAGTAAGTTCTGATGTTTGAGACTGAAGGACCAAACTGCTCAGGTGTGAAGTGATGATTTTGTGATCTGAGTTTAAAGGTGGCGGCTGCGTCCCTGAACATCAGCTGTTCAAATACAGGAACTTAAATATGTGTAAAACTTCCAGAACTGGACAGAACACGGATCGGTTGATTTGGAGATGTTCTCTCTGTCCTCCCCCTGCAGGTGTCTCATACCTGCTGTTCGATTCCCGGTGGACTCCACATGGAGGAGACATCCTACCGCTCCACAGGTAGACTTAAAGAGGTGGTTCTACAGGCCTCCAGAGGGCTGCGGGGAGTCTTAAAGAGACAGCAGCTAACGCAAAGAGAAGCGAATAGAGATTTTCTTGAGCCGTAAATCATGTGACGCTTCTACGGGGGCTCCAGAGGGACAGAATAAAGACTGTTAAAGACCCTCTCTTTAATCACACTCATTCTCAGACTCTCATGTGTTGTTGTTTTGGATCCTGGTGGAGTCATGTTTTCTTTCTCTGTCAGGTTTCAGTGACAGGAAGCTCTGACAGCACAGAAGAAGAAAAAGGAGGCCCGGGGCCAGAGGGAGGTTCAGGAGAGACGGAGGCGAAGAGAGCGAGACTGAACGGGTCAGTGACATGATGAGATTACACGTAATTCAATCCAGTCCAACTTTATTTGTACAACAGACAGAAAAAAGAGATGAAGCGAACAACGTGAAACATTAAATAACTTAAAGAAACATGCTCTCAAATGTTTCTGTTTCTCAGACCTGAAGAAGCTGCAGCTTCATCCAACGAGGAGAAACTCCTGAGGTCGTATTTCCCAGCAGGCAGTGCGAGCGGCTCCTCCTCAGGTACGTCCTCCATCACAGCAGACAGCGTGCATCCCATGATCCTCTGTTTTTAATCTCAGACACAGAGTGACACAGTCAGTGTGTGTTTCTCAGACGCTGTTTCAGTCAGAGCTGCTCCTCCAGACCAGCAGGGGGCAGCAGAGCTCAGCGAGGACAGCAGAGCAGCTGAGGTGATGACACGTCCAGCGCTGTGATGTCATCTTACTCTATCAGCTCACTCCTAACTCTGTGTGTGTGTGTGTGTGTGTGTGTGTGTGTCAGCTGCAGAGTGTGGCCTCCCTGAAGGTCACCATCCAGCAGAGCAGCGAGAGCAGAGAGTTCGGACAGACAGACAGGATGACGGACAGACAGACGGGTGGTTTGCACTGTCACGTGTGTAACATCACATGTCGCTCCGCGCAGGTGAGAACACACCTGTACAAGGATGATGTTCTAACAGCGACAGAGGTTTAAATAAGTGTGTGTGTGTGTGTGTGTGTGTGTGTGTGTGTGTGTGTGTGTGTGTGTGTGTGTTGTGCAGGTTTTCCAGGAACACATGGCGACACCAGAGCACCTGAGGAAGATGAGCGAGATCACACACTCTATCTGTGTCAACACACACACCCTGCAGGACAGGTGAACACACAAACACACCAACTTTATCTCAACGTTCTCAGCCAGCCTCAACACGTCGTCGTGACCTCCAATCAGAGCGCAGAGGGTCTGTGGAGCGGGAGCCTTAAAGAGACGGCAGCGTGAGAAACACAGGGCTGCTCTCCGAGCGTTGAACCGTGCTGTTCTGTCTTTGTCCTGCAGGGGGCACCGTCCTGACACTCAGCGCTGGTGCGACACCTGTCAGACACACTTTAGCAGTGATGTCATCCTCCACCGACGGACAAAACAGCACAAAGTGAGAACCCACTCACGATGACATCACAGACATCGCTGGTTTTCATTGGTTCTCCTGAAGCATTGCTCTCTTCCTCCTGCAGTTGTGTAAACAGATGTGTCGTCCCTTCTGTCCGGTGTGTAAACGTCACTTCAGGACGCCGAGGAAGTTTGTGGAGCACATGAAGTCTGCCGAGCACAAACAGCAGGTCAGCAGGGGGCGCCGTCCAGGTGAACACCATGTTTCTGACTCTGCAGGAACGATTCAAACGGGACGTTCGTCCTTCAGGTGCAGCTGGAGGCCCCTCAGGAGGAGGAGCTGATCGTAGTGGACGCCGTCGGCTGCTTCGAGGACGAGGAGGAAGATGAGGAGGAAGATGAGGAGGAAGGGGAGGAAGAAGTGGAGGTAGAAGAAGATGAAGATGAAGGAAAAGACGAAGGGAGGAAGGAGGAGGAAACGATGGAGGTAAAGTCGTCTCACCTGATGTTTGATGAAACTCAGAGGAACCAAAACACAAACAGACTTCCTGTGATTTTGTGTGCGCTACAGACCCACGACAAACAGGAAGCAGACGATGAAGAATACGACCCTCACACCCCCTGTGGTACGCACCTGAGCCTCTGTGTCACCTGGTTCTCCTCACCTGTTGGAGAAAAATCAACCCCCCCTCCCCCTCCCCCCTCTCTTTGTCTCTGCAGGCGACAGGTTCATCGTCCCCGTTTCAGGCTTCCTGTGTCGACTGTGTAACAAGTTCTTCTACAGAGAGACGACAGCGAGACACACTCACTGCAGGACGCACACACACTACCTCAACCTACAGGTAACACACACACACACACACACACACACACACACGCATGCACTGATAAAATCAAACCAGTCTTTCTTTTCCAGAGTCACAGAACTCAGAAGAAACATGAAGAGGAGGAAAGATCTGCTCTGACCTGACTCGGTATCCCATAATGCATCTGTGTATCAGTGTAACGGACAAGGAATTGTCACATGCCACAAGTCAAGACACTCCTGAACCAGAGACGAGAGCAGAAGAGTCATACGTGGGCTCAGGAGGAAAAGAAGTGGACTGTTGCTCAGTGGTCTGTCTTATTCTCCAGACTTGGCTCCTGCCCACAGCGCCAAAAGAACCAAAAGAACCAAAAACTGGTTAAAAGACGCTGCTTGATGGAACCGCTAACTGTCCAGACCTGGACCCCAGAGGGATTCTGATGTCAAGAGAAGATGATCCAGTCATACAGACGAGCCAAAGGCTCCTCTGAGAGAATCCTTTCTGATTTATGAGACTGAAGTTTTGTTTTCATGAAATATGAGACAAAAGAATCTCTAAAGAAATAAAAGCTGAAGTGTTTCCCTCCATGTGGACTCAGTCAGTTTAGAATATATAGTATATATATTGAATTGAGATTCTTGTGTATTGAGATGAACTGTGTGGATCTCAGACACTTAGTCCACGTGGCATGTGTCACCACGTCCCTCCACAGGGGGCGCTGTCTCCGCTCAGCGCAGGGGATTGTGGGTCGGAGGAGGCAGAAGCGGAGCAGCAGCAGCATCATCACTTCACGCAGACACCGAGACTTTTCCTGGACTTTGACCCGAGCTGGGAGCCGTTTTCTCCGCACTGAAGTGCCTTACCAGCGGAGAGAGATGGCGCGCGGAGACCTGATGAGTCAGGCAGAGGACGTGGCCGACCAGGTGAGCTCCTGAGCCGGGCACAGACACTGCTGCGACCCCGATAGACCGCTGAAGTCCGGATGTCTTCCCCTGCTACCAAATCTCATCAAAGAATGAGGATATTTGAAAAGCGCGCACAATTCCAACGAATTAGCTCTGAATACTGTGAAATCCGACAAAGACAAAGTTTATAACAAAGACAAACTTTCACCAACTTTTACTCGAATCACATAATCAATCTGCACAGTTTAATGGGGCTGATTTTGGGTGTAGCTCTTCAGACAGTTGCGAAATTAATGTTTGCCAACATCTTTATTGTGAAATTAATACGTGCCGAATTGAAGATTTTATTCCAGTCTTAACTTCAGAGTGTATAAACTTTCACATTACCAAAGAATATATTAAAACGAGCAAGAAAAGCTTAAATTGTCATATTTTTATACGGAGTCTTGTCTATTGCATGACAAAGATTTTATATCTTTTGAAAATTAGCCACCCTGAAATAGAAAATGCCTTTTTTTATAGAATTCTTTTATGCCGATGTGAAATCTGATAATAAATGATGATTCAAATGTCTTTTATCCTTATTTTTAATAAATGCATAGCTCCGGAAAGCGACGTTTACTTTGAACGTCTTCAGTTTAACACGGAACATTCGCTGCATTTACATTTGCTCTCATATTTTGAAAAACACTGAAGATCAGTGATAAAACCGTGTAGGTGATTTTTGATTTTTTTTTTTTTCCTTTGCTTGAATTTCATTTAACCAGCGGTTTCACGTAATAATAAAACGTTTGTGATGATAAGGGAAGCATCATGGTGTATAATTCATACGCCGAATGAAAAAATGAAGTTTGATTTTGTACTTTAAGTCTGATTTTACTTGTTACCTGATGTAAGTTTGTGCCAAATAGCAATAAAAGTTAAATTCACAGATTTCTAAACGGGGTCTGGTTAGTGGAGAATGGCACCAAAGCGAGGCAAAGTAACCAAATTCGAAAGTTACTCTCAACGCAGAGAGAAAGAAAGAAAGCTGTGATGTAAAACAGACGGTTGTTGTGTTTAAATTGCAGTTTTTTAACTAATCCTTGTTCCAGATCTCTTCCTGCTCATTCAACAGGTAGAAACGCTGCAACTGCGGAAATGAAACGTATCAGTTCAGCTTCTGTAAACACGCCTTTGATGATGAGCTTTGATTGAGCAATATTTGGTCGTAGAAAACCAGAAGTTTCTTCTTCTTCTTCTTCTTCTTCTTCTTCTTCTTCTTCTTCTTCTTCTTCTTCTTCTTCTTCTTCTTCTTTTGTTTGTTTCAGCAGCTTCAGGAAGCAGCCCTGTGAAGCTGACTGTCTGCCACATACACACTCTGAGGATGCTAGTAGCCTTCTGCTGCTAGTCCCCTGAGCCTAATGAGTCCGAGGAGACCCGGCTGGGTTGAGATATAAATTTGTCAGTACATTACAGAAAGTTTATATGTAATATGACTGACTTTTAACCTATTATATCACTAAATATCGAACCGTACAAATGAAACAACCAAAAAGTCTTTATTTACTCTGTTTCAGGACTTTATCTTCATTAGCATGCTCGCTCTCTTCACTGTCTCTTTATGTGGCTCCTAATTCTCTTTAATACCCCGGGATTCAAAGTCACAGTCATGTTTCTGACCTGTTACATCACTCAGTTTCTAATAGCGCAGTGTGATATTCTGTGTATTACGGTAATGTGTTTTTGCCTGTAGTTGAATCAGACGAATGTTTGCTGGTCACACTTCTCATCTGCCGCCCTTTAATGTATGATGATCAGACAGGTCTCCGTCCCGTTGTCATGGAAACAAACTAAGACTAGAGAAAACAGGTCCCAGATCATGACATGCTGCTAAGGCTAAGCTCCCTTTGTTTCACAGCTTTATTTTCATTAGCAACGCTCGCTGCCTTCACTGTCTGTCTATACGGCTCAGCTGCTGCTTACCTGCCTCTGGGTTGGACATGGGCCGGACAAAGAGAGACAAAGTGAGACAAGTTTAGACAAATGCAAACAAATTTTGAGTCATTAGAAAAAAAGACTGAAGATTAAAAGACTTGGACTGGAACAAACGAAAATCCAAATCCTTTCAGTACCGTCTGCTTAGTCTCTATTTTTGAGCCCAACATTATTAAAAACGACCAAACTGGAAAAACACTGATCCACAGTCATGTGGTTAGAGAGACAGGTCACAGGTCAAACCCCTCCATGGTTGACACCCCCCCCCCTCTCTGTTGTAGTTCCTGCGGGTCACCAAGCACTACCTCCCCCATGTGGCCCGGCTCTGTCTGGTCAGCACCTTCCTTGAGGACGGGTTCCGGATGTGGTCCCAGTGGTCAGAGCAGTGCGACTACATCGACTCCACCTGGAACTGTGGACGCTTCCTCGCCAACATCTTTGTCCTCTTGAACCTGCTGGTGCAGCTGGGTAATAAACACACACACACACACACACACACACACTGATAGGGTTTATATATGTGTACCTGTGAGGATGGCGACCTGATGTTTTCCGTCTCTCTGTCTGCAGGCGGCTGTTTGTTGGTCCTCAGCAGAAACTTTGTTCAGTACGCCTGCTTCGCTCTGTTCGGGATAATCGGCCTGCAGGTAAACAAACAAACACACAAACAAACACAAACAAACACAAACAGAATCTGACTGAAAATCATCTCACAAAGCACTTCCTGTTCCTGCTGGTGATTGACGCTGTTTTTATGGCTCACTGAACTTTGACTCCTTTCTGCAGACAGTCGCCTACAGCATCCTGTGGGACCCAAAGTTCCTCATGAGGTGAGTCTCAGAGCCTTCATCAGGTGCAGCCACTCAACAGAAAAACCAGAGGACCAAACATGGAGCCCTGAGGAGCTCCAGAAAATGCTTTTTCATTATTGCACATGAAACACACTGCAAAAACTGAAATCTAATGAGTTCTTTACGTCTTATTTTTTTTTATAAAATAATCTTGTTAAACTTAATATGAGCCACATTAACTCAACAAGTCCAGAAAAAAATGACTCATTTAAGATTTAAAAGACAGAAATGAGGCCTGAGTGTCTTGTAGAGAGTTAAAAATCAAGCTGTCAGGTTTTTAGAAATAAGAAAAGTGTTTCACTGTAAAAAACTAAATAATCAAACGTTGTTCAGCTCATTGGATGTTTTTCTTCATTTTGAATTCAAACATGTTTCTGTGATTTTCAGGTAAATGTGGCTCAAATTAAGTCTCATTATTCAGACATAAAACACCTGCTCAGATTCCTGCAGAGCACAGAGAGCTAACAGAGAGCTAACAGAGAGCTAACAGAGAACTAACAGAGAGCTAACAGGGAGCTTACAGAGAGCTAACAGAGAGCTAACAGAGAGCTAACAGAGCGCTAACAGAGAGCTTACAGAGAGCTAACAGAGAGCTAACAGAGCGCTAACAGAGCGCTAACAGAGAGCTAACAGAGCGCTAACAGAGAGCTAACAGAGAGCTAACAGAGCGCTAACAGAGAGCTAACAGAGCGCTAACAGAGCGCTAACAGAGAGCTAACAGAGAGCTAACAGAGAGCTTACAGAGAGCTAACAGAGCGCTAACAGAGAACTAACAGAGAGCTAACAGAGAGCTAACAGAGAGCTAACAGAGCGCTAACAGAGCGCTAACAGAGAGCTAACAGAGCGCTAACAGAGCGCTAACAGAGAGCTAACAGAGCGCTAACAGAGAGCTAACAGAGAGCTAACAGAGCGCTAACAGAGAACTAACAGAGAACTAACAGAGAGCTAACAGAGAGTTAACAGAGAGCTAACAGAGAACTAACAGAGAGCTAACAGAGAGCTAACAGAGCGCTAACAGAGAGCTAACAGAGAGCTAACAGAGAGCTAACAGAGCGCTAACAGAGAGCTAACAGAGAGCTAACAGAGCGCTAACAGAGAGCTAACAGAGAGCTAACAGAGCGCTAACAGAGCGCTAACAGAGAGCTAACAGAGAACTAACAGAGCGCTAACAGAGAGCTAACAGAGAGCTAACAGAGCGCTTACAGAGAGCTAACAGAGCTCTAACAGAGAGCTAACAGAGAGCTAACAGAGTCCTCTGACCTCTGACCTTTGGCTCCGCAGGAACCTGGCGCTGGGCGGCGGCCTCCTCCTCCTCCTGGCTGAGTGCAGAGGTGAAGCTCGCAGCGTGTTCGCAGGAGTCCCTTCGCTCGGGGATCAGAGCTCTCCAAAGAACCTCCTGCAGCTCGGAGGTCGAGTCCTCCTCGTCCTCATGTTCATGACGCTGCTGCACTTTGACCTCAGCCTGATCAGTGTGAGTGTCTCTCACACACACACACACACACACACACACACACACACACACACACACACACAGAGCTTACTGTCAGACCTCATGTCTGATGTTACCTCAGACTCAGTTTTCTGTCCTCATGGCGTGGTCCTCTGTGCAGGTCCTGCAGAACCTGGTGGGCACGGCGCTCATCGTGCTGGTGGCGGTGGGCTTTAAGACCAAGCTGGCGGCGCTGACTCTCTCCGTCTGGCTGCTCTGCATCAACTTCACCTTCAACGCCTTCTGGAGCGTCCCCGCCTACAAACCCATGCACGACTTCCTCAAGTACGACTTCTTCCAGACCACCTCGGTGATCGGGGGCCTGCTGCTGGTGGTGGCCATGGGGCCTGGTGGGGTGAGCATGGACGAGAAGAAGAAGGAGTGGTGAGGAAGAGGAGGGAAAGAGGAGGGAAAGAGGAGGGAAGGAGGAGGGAAGGAGGAGGGAAGGAGGAGGGAAAGAGGAGGGAGGAGGTGCAGCTCCATGGACGGAGGAGGAGGGAGAGAAGACGGGTCACACTTTGAATTTGATGGACAGGATGCTGAAACCTGAAACTTTAGAAAGAGGAAGAATCTTTGATTCTGTTTCCTCTTTTGGAGTCTGAGTTCATGAATCGCAGAAACACAAACTTCATTTGGATCTTCGTCTGTTTCCTGAACGCCGGCTGATCCTCCTGTCCTGGTCCTGGTCCTGGCTCTCAGAGTTTTCTGTCTCTCTCATCTGGCTGCGTGTTCAGGACCTCTGGATCCTGGAGGTCCGGATCCTGTCCTGGTCCATGTTGGGCTGTAGAACCTCAGACCTGTTGACTCCTGGTCTGCCTCTGCTCGTTCTGTACGTTTGTCGTTGTCGTCGAGCTAAATACCGTCTGGTTTTGACTCAGTTTGTTTTATTTTGAAAGTCTCTGGTGTTCTAATGTGGTTTCAGAGCCTGACTTCCTGTGAAGTGGATCCGACCTTTTCTCCTGATCTTCTGCTTCTTTAAAGTCATTTTCTTCAAACTTCTGACCTCCTGCTCTCAGGAGAGTCTCATCATCACCTCTTATTTCTCTTTCAGACTCATGAAGTGATGTCAGCCTGAGCGCAGCCTCAGTGTGACGGTTTTATTTACAGTCAAACTTGATATCACTGATCCTCACTCACAGAGTCTGAACCAGACTGAGAGCCCCCAAAACCAAAGTCCAGCATCCTCACAGCTCTCAGAAGTGTCCCCAAAGGTCTGACCCTCTTCCTCCTCCCTCCCTGCCTCAGATTAACCAATCAGAGACTCTCTGGGAGTCACATGACGCGTCCGGTCTGTGTTTCACTGCCAGCAGTCTGGGCTGCCTCCCTCTCCTGCTGCTCGTACTCAAAGTGATCTCAGCATCTTTGTTTTGAAGGTGTAATGACTGGAAGTGTCCAGCAGGTGGAGCCGTTCACCTGCAGCACAAATCGTCGTCTGTCGTCTGGAATCATTTTCTATCATGTTTGTTTGTTTTTTTTGTAGATGTTTAATAAATCTCTCCAGCATCGTCAGGCTTTGAGTCGCTGATCCTTCACTCACACACAGACACCAAACAAACATCAGAATGAGCTGATTTACAAACTCAGACTCTGAACTTCCAAACAAAGTCTCCAGAAACAGGTCGTCAGTTTTAAAACACCAGAAGAAGAAAAAAGAACGAGAGAAGAAAAAAACCCAGAGGAAGGTTGTCCATAATCTGATCAGTTTATGTTTTCATGTCGTTTTCATGTCGTTTTCTTCCAGTTATTCTCAGCCGTGAGCTCCTGATGGAAAAGGCTGCGAACATCAGCTCCGTCTCTGACAGAGAGTCCAACTCCAGCTCCGTCTCCCTGAGGAGATCCG